>VSMD01043326.1:0-23341 GCA_008750895.1 Mirza zaza
AGTTTTGCCTATTCTATGATTTTATTCAATTAGAATCATACAATATATACTTTTTTGTATGTGGTGCTGCTTTCATTCAGCGTGGTATTTTTTTTTTTTTTTTGAGACAGAGTGTCGCTTTGTTGCCCAGGCTACAGTGAGTGCTGTGGCGTCAGCCTAGCTCACAGCAACCTCAAACTCCTGGGCTCAAGTGATCCTCCTGCCTCAGCCTCCCAAGAAGCTGGGACTACAGGCATGCACCACCATGCCCAGCTTATTTTTTCTATGTATATTAGTTGGCCAATTAATTTCTTTCTATTTATAGTAGGGATGGGGTCTTGCTCTTTTTCAGGCTGTTTTCGAACTCCTGATCTCAAGCTATCCGCCCACCTCGGGCTCCCAGAGTGCTAGGATTACAGGCATGAGCCACTGCGCCTGGCCCAGCATGGTATTTTTGAGATTCATTCAGGTTGTTGTATGTTTTAGTAGCTCTTTTTATTGCTGAGTTGTATTCCGTTGTAGGAATATAACACAATTTCTTTATTCTTTTATTAATAGGCATCTGGAGTATTTTCATATTTTAGCTATTGTAAATAAAACTTCTCTGAATATTCTTCTGCAAGTCTTTTAGTGGATGTATATGTGTGTGTATGTGTGTATATATATAGATATATGAGTGTGTGTATATATATATATATACACACACACACATCTACATTCTTTTGCCTACCCCTCTCTCTCTCTGTTTCTTTTGGGTAAATACCTAGGGGTAGAATGGCTTGATCATAGAGTAAGTTTATGTTTACAAGAAACTGATGGACCTGTGTCCAAAGTGGTTGTTCTATTTTACATTTCCACTAACAATATATGAGAGTTCCTATTGTTCCATATCCTTGTGTTGTCAGTTTTTAAATTTTGGTCATTCTGTTGGTAGGTAATGGCATGATCATTTTGAGCCTTTTTCAAGTGCTTATTGGCCATTTGTACATCTTCTTTTGTAAAGTATCTATTTAAATCTTTTTTTCTATTTCTTAAATTGGGTTGAGCTGTTAGAATTCTTGATGTATCTGGGTACTAGTCCTTTGTCAGATGAATAATTTATGGATCTTTATTCCCATTCTGTGACTTGCCTATTCACTTTCTTAACCATGCCTTTGATGAGACTTTTAAAATTTTGATAAAGTTGTATTTATTACTTTTTATATTTTTGCTTTCTGGGACCTGTCTGAGAAACTTTTGCCCATTCTCATGTCATGATGATATTCTCCCATGTTTTCCTTTAAAAGCTTTACAGTTTTACCTTTTCCATTGATACCTGTATTACATCTTAAGTTAGTTTTTTTGAGTGATGTTAGATGGGGTCAACGTTAACATTTCTCCATATGGATATCCAGTAATTTTAGCACTATTTGTTGAAAAGATTTTTCTCTCCTATTGGATTGTTTTGTTGAAAATCATGAATATGTATGTGGGAGTCTATTTCTATAGCTGTGTTTTCACTGATCTACTTTGATTATTCTGGTCTTACACCATTTTTACTACACTTGATCTTAGCCAAAAGGCTGAGAAGTTATGGTCTTATACCATTTTTAATAGCTGTATGTTATATGGGTGTTCTATAAGTCACATGGAATCACTTTGTCATTGTTGGACATTTTGAAATTTATAGTTTTTTGCTATTAAAAACAGTACTGTGATGCATATTACTTCTGTTTAATCTTTGATTATTTGAGTGCAAGTGGTAGAAATAACTTATAAACAAACTTCAAGGCAATATATACAAGTGTAACATGATTGTTTAGATTTACATAGTATATTCTAATTTTTAGTTCTGTGACAAAAAGGATTGCCTGCTATTGATAAGAAAGTAGAGTGAGTGCTGTGACCAGCAGCCTTGAAGTCCTTGTCAACTGGGAGAAGAAAATTCACTTTGCTTCTAAATGTCATTTATGGATTGTTTCTATTATACTGACAACCAAAGTTATTAGAGTAGAGAAGTGTGAAGACTAAAAACTTAAAAAGTACTTTCTTAGAACTTAATTGTTCTCTACTATATTGTAAACATGTATTGCATGCATGTCAAGTGACTGAAAATGAGAGGCAGCCATTTGACCAGTTGTTTAAAGGCATTCACTCAATTATGGGAACAGAACAGTGGTCATAACTCATGTCATGTGTGTCGTCAGATGTGAGAGGTCATCTCTCTTAAGCTTTTATATATGGTAATCAGAAAGAAATTTAGTTGTGTAAATGATCCCTGAGGTGCATATTTTTGTTTTATGTGGGTATATAAATAAAATTAAACCACCATGTGAAGTGTTTATAAATGTTTAGTTTCTTTATGAGATAATTTATCCACTTAGAGGAACACTTTGTTATATATAGACTACTCTAGATTTCATTTTAAGTATTTGTGATGCTTTTCTTAGGGAAGATGGGTTTTAAGGGAGAGTTATTCAGGGTGAATATTTATAAATTTTTTCCATGTTATTTCCCATATAAACAATGAAATAATTATACATAATAATCTTTTAAGAGGTTTTCTTGTGTTTGCCATAATAAAAATTAATACCTGTGATAGAAAGACTACTGTACTAGAAAACTACAGTTTTCATAAATTATTTACGGATCTCAGCAGTCTAATCAAGATTTGATAGCTGCAGCTTGTAGCAAGCTAGATTTTGGCAAAGTGGAAAAGACTGAGGAATATACCTAGAACAGTATCATAGAAACCTTGTATAAGAATGGGTTCTTAAGACATATATGTATGTCTTTTAATTTGTCAGTAAAATAGAAACTTCCTTTCTGGGCCTGTCAGTTGTTTTTAACCAAATAAAAACTCTTGTCTGTATGAAACTTTCATTATCATACTATGATCTATTGTAAATCCATTAGAATCTTTTGGAGGGCTAGCCACCTTTTCTCTCTTTCTTACCTTTTCTAAGGGGTGACATGAAAGCACAATGAAGTGTGTCCAAAAGCCATTTACCCTTCATTCCAGGCCAGTGCTGATTCCAGCCTTCAGTGCAGCCCCAGTTTCTAGATCATTGCAGATACAAGGCATGGGGACCACTCTAACCTACACCCTGCCTAGGTGAAACTGGTGAGATGGTGTAAAATAGAATTGTTGGTTTTATTGGTTTTAATATTTTGGGTTATGTCCCAGAGTAGATTGCAGGAGTCCTGGACTGAACTCAGTCTCTGATTATTCTTGATGAAAAAACCTTTCCTTTCTCATGGAATCAAATGGACCACCTCAGTGGTTCTCTGTTCAGGAACCTCCCTGTGGAAAGCCTGGAAATTTGACCAGGTTGGGAGAAAGGATGGTTACAGTTGGCTGCTGACTACCACACCTTCTCTTTTTTCCCAATTTTCCAATCCCCTGCCTATTCTCCTAATGGGAAATAAGACAGAAAATGGGACAGGACAAAAACTAGACCCATGAAACAAGTTTAAGACAAATTTCATCCTTCGATGCTCTAATCATCTCATCTAATCATCCTATTTTTAGCAACTCTTGATAACCTATGTTATATGTGTAAAATTAATTTATGTGCCTGCCTCCTTCCCTCCCTCCCCCTTCCTCCCTCCCTTTCCTTCCATCCCTCTCCCTTCCTCCTTCCCTCGCTCCCTCCCTCCCTTCCTTTTTATACAATAAGAGCTTAGGTCATTGTATACTCATGAAATTCTACAGTAGAAGAATTAAACTTCCTCCTTCCCTTTGCACTGTGATCTTTAGCATCACCATCAAGGAGAGTGTGTTTGGTTTTGTGATCAATTTAGCTGTCTGGTGTTTGTGATTTTCTCAGAGCTGACTCTTGCTGCTAATGAACATGATCATTTATACAGTGTCACTGTAGTATAGGCATGTTAAATAATTGATCAGGCCGTGGCAGGTAGAGAACAGCAAATGCAGTCCCTTTGTTGCTATGGTAATACATTTGGTTAAGGGGGCTGTTTGTCATTTGGACCACACGGATCTGGCACATGTGACATAATTGCCTGTGGTTGAGGCAGCTGAAAGAGAAAATCAACTTAAGAAGATGTGGCATTTTGAAGCAAATTAATATATTCTTCAGGGCGTTTTTGAGTTTACTATTGTGAAGTGACTTATTCTTTTTTATTAAAAGACTCATTCTTAGCTAATGCGTCAGTGTAGAGAATGAGTCAAGTGACAGATTTGTTTATTTGCTGATATGGTAGGATTTGATCATTCATTGCATAAAATGGTTATTATTTGAGGTTTATATTCTTTTCCTCTATTGTCAGTAGGAGGGCTCCCTGTAAGTGAAATTAATAACATATTTATTAGGGATACTGAAGGGAGTGGCCAACAACATATGTTTTCCTTTTCTTCTCCACTTATTAAAAATTGTAAGTGCTTAAAGATAGTGGCTGTGTTTATGTATTCTTTCAACAAATACTTATTTGTTGCCAGGTGCTCTTAGAGGGGGTTAGGAGTACAGTGTGAGCAAAGCAAATGTAGTTCTTGCCCTCATAGAAACCATGTCCCCTTATCTTTGGGTTTCGCCTTTAGTACTATCCTTTGCCTTATACAGAACCTTCCAGTATGTGTTTGATAAGTTTTTAGAATAGTTTTTTTCTTTCCCAGAACAGTCTTAATCAGCATTTCTTTCAATGGTTTATTAATACTGTTTGAGAGCAACTAGCACAAAAGTAAATGAAACCATTAAGTTGACATAAGCACAGCCTTTCCATTGATCCATGGCCTTCTTTCATGGTTTAGCTCAAGTTCTACCTCTGCTGTGATGCCATATAAGCCAACAACAATCTCTTTCTGGATATTTAACTCAGTTAATGTGACCTATTTTGTCCTTTTAAAAAATGTTATTACTTAATCTTTCACGTGTTCTTGCCATCCTTCTTAGGTGTGTTTCCTGTGTTGGGGCAGGAAAAAAGCCGTAAGGGACAGGAGAAAAGCTCCTTTCCTGTGTTGGGGCAGGAAAAAAGCTGTAAGCCAGTGGTCAAGCCCCAGCATCTTTATTGTATAGAGAAGAATCAGGCCTGTAGAAATTGAATGATGACAGGTTAATATTAGTAGAAGAGTTAGGACTGGTACCCAGGTGTCCAGACTCTGAGACTCATCCTCTTTATCATTCCTGGGCCATTTCTAAGAGGAAGCACCAGCAAGTGACATGCTTTCTACTTGGAATGGGAGTCTTGTGCAATGGTGAACAGTGATGCTAGGACTGACTGTAAACTCAGGCATAATAGGTTATATCAGTGGTTAGATAATGCAGAACTAATGGATGCAGTACTTTATCAGGAGTTTTAATTTGACACATAAAGCAGTAGGAAACCACTGTAGGCTTCTGAGAAGAAGCTTAATGTGAGCAGATTAACACTTGAAGGAAGATGTAGGAGACACTGCTGTGTGTCAGTATGGTTGGGGGCAGGGAGGACAGCAGGAGATGCTCTTGGAAGGGAAGTGTTACCCATTTGACATGTAGAAACTCGATGCTCTTTGATTTTTAACCAAGATACTACAATAAATACATGACAGAAATAGGAACCAAATACTCAAATGGCATGTCAGCTTCATCTCTTTTGATCAAAGTGAGATTTCTGGTTCTGAATTTTGATGATTATCTTATTTTATTTTGACTTGAAGAAGGATCAGTCAGCATTGCTTAATGCTCATCCTATGCTTATGCTGCTCTAGCCCTGATTAAAATAGATTGAAATTGAGAGAAACCTACTAGATTATATAAAAAGGAAAATTTATTGAAAGAATTCTGGTATCTTATGGAATTCAGGCTCAGCTGGGTCTCAGGGGAGACTCAAATTAGGGGTTAGAATGCCACCTTAGCACTCTATTCTGTTTTCTTTCTTTCTCTCACTAAACTGGCTTTCATTTCACATAAACTGGGCTTCTCTATAGCTCCTGAGTTTAACTGTCAGTTATTGAAGCAACTAGAGCAACACATTTAGCATTTCCCAATTCTGATTTAAATTTTTGGGAGGAGAAATTTGATTGGCTCAGCCCATTTTGGGTCCAGCAAAGGTGAAAGGTGGGACAGCCAGTCTCATGTAATGCCAGAATTGGCAGCCAGATTCCACCCTTGAATTGGAGGTACTGGGAGGAAGAAAAGGGGGTCTGGGCAGATACAACTGATTGAAATTCCCCACTTAAAGTTACTCAAATTTCTGAAAGGTTGTTTGCCATTTGTTGCATAACTATCTTGAAATTTCTTTGTGGCATAATGAGGTATTAAATTTCTTCTGTCCATTTTATTGATTTAATCATATAAAAAACAATTCAGATCTGTAGCATTTTTCTGAAGCTAATGTTTTGCTGTTCCCCTCTATACTTCTTAACCGTGCTAGAAAATGAGGTTTTTTTTGTTGTTGTATTTTGTTTTTGGTAACACAGAGGCTAAGAAGTTAAAGGTCCGTAATGCTTTAGTATTGACAATTAAAATGTGAATTTTTGTTTATTAAGAAATTCTGTGAATCATAAACTACATTTCTTTTGATTTTGTTTATACTTTTCCCGGAGAGGTTTAGAAACGAATAACCTTGAGATGGTCAGACCTCAGAAGGTTTACTAGCTTCAAAGATTCTGATTTTATTTATAGGCTGCGAAAAATCACTCAATGAAGTTTGTTGTGATTCACTGTTTATCACCTTGGGCTATTGCCACTCAGTGCCAGGAAGGTGTTGAATCTTCTATAGTGAGGGAAGAGAATAAAAACCATGTATCTCAAAACAGAAGCCCAAGTGGTGTTATCTCAGGTATTTCTCATAATATATTGAATAGACGCAGGCCAGTGGCTTCAGATCTGCATTTTTCTGGTCATCCCCATCTCTGTGAGAAGTGAACACTTTGTCAATCCAGCAGCTGCTTTTGAGCCTGGTTCTTCTGGTGGCTGAAGGAAAAACTAATACGAACAACAGTTTTTAAGCCCAGTTGAATAGTGGTCTGGTGAAAAATAAATCTGGATAAATTATGCTTTGGCCTGTTAGAGTACCCCTGTTTCCCTCCCTTGATTTATGCAGTAGTGCTTTTCTGCTGCCTCTTTAAAATACACAGTAAACAAGTTTTCTGTGTTATATGCAGATTTGAGAGAGGCACTGAAGCAGGTAGCTATGAAATGTACATCAAGGGTGTCTGCTGAAGCCCATTGTCCATTCTGTTGAAATATCGAACTCACATCTTTAAACCAGAAAACATGAAGTGGAACAAATTAGGTTGCAGGCTAGGTAATAAAATAAATGGCAAATGGAAAGCGACCCAAAGGTGCTGCAGAAAAGCTGACTTGGTGTTGGAGGCCAGCTTAGGAGGCGGCGAGTGTTGGGGAAGGCTTCGTGTAATGGCTTCTGTATGATTGGGGCACCTTGTTATTTTGACTGTCATTTTCTAAATTATGTATTTGGGTAGGGGAACAGAGGGAAGCTTTCTTTTTAGGTTTTGTTGTTGTTTTGGTTTTTTGGCTGGAGGGTGTTAGATAGTCTTTGTTTTTTTCATTCCTTAATTGGAACTCATCTCAAAGAGAAAACCAGCAATATTTGGCTTTGTTTCAATCTCAAAAAGTGTTATAGAGTAGTATTTTTTTTCCCCTCAAAGGAGGCTATGAATGGTAGCAAAGGTATGAGGGCTTCTGGATTTTATCTGGTATTTCACTTTATGGAACTTCTTAAAGATGTCATGTACTTATCCTAACTGGGGTGTTCCACCCCAAGCCTGCTCTGCGGTTGTTTCCTTAGGTAGACTGAATTTATGAGAGGCATCTTGAACCTCTCTTAGCTAGATGGTCATGTCATTTCTCCTTCCCAGTCTGTTCAGGGAGGTCTAACAAAGCAGCTTGGTGAATGATTCTGTCCCCTAATGGCCTATTTCACAGGTGGGTATAGGCTCCCCACCTGACTTATCTCTGGTTGCAAAGAACAGAGATACACCCTCTTGTGACCTCAGGTAGTAGGAAGTTTATTGTTAGATCCTGGGAAAGGGGAGCAGCTAACCTACAGGAAGGGCAAGGGCTGAGGGGAACTGAACACCTAGAGGCTGGAATCAGAAGGCTGCTTGGATCAGCACTAGTTCTGGGAGCCTCAGCTGAGGGGTTGTGACTGTCATTCTGGGAGTCTGCCCTCATTGTAACCCAGCTACTGTCCCAGTTGCTGTTCTGTCACGGGACCTATCTGCCTAACTGCCTGCTACTAGCTAGTTTTACTTCCTAGTTCAGATCCCCAGGAGAATTTGAATGGCTAAGCTAATTGATCATCAGCTCTGGCATTAAAGCGTGTCACAGGTTGATGACCAGCCTAGGGATTGGTTACTTTTAGATCAGGTTCTCACCCCTGCTTCTATCAGGTTCTATTCCATGTGATTAGCAGATAGATGGCGCGTGCGCGTGCGTGTGTATGTGTTTTAGTATAGAAAATCACTGTTTAGGGCTGTGTGTGTGTGTGTGTGTGTGTTTTAGTATAGAAAATCACTGTTTAGGGCTGTGTGTGTGTGTGTGTGTGTTTGTTTTAGTATAGAAAATCACTGTTTAGGGCTGTCTCCAGGCAGTGATTGGGAATATTACCAGTTTCCTTAGAATGGGCTGTGGGCATGGTATACACCACAACTGGGGTGAAGAGCACACTCTATGCCCACAAGATTCCAGGAAGATGGAGGTTATTATCCCCATTTTGAAACTGAGGAAATTGGGACGAAAAGAGGTTAAGTACTTTGCTTAAAGTTATAGATTTAGTAGGTAGCATCTGAAGCCAGATTTATTTGACTCCCCTAGGCCAGAACATGTTTTCAGAGTTCTTCAAAGATGAGGTGGGGCCATGTTGAAATTCCATGAATAGTGCTGACCCTTTCTTATTCTTGGAGGGACTGGGGCTGTAACATTTCAGAGCTGTTTTGTCCTAGTGCTTGGTGCTTGATAACCAGAATAACTTCTCATTTTTTCATCTCTAGGAAAAGACCTTCTAAGAAAGATTTTCAGTTTTCAGTTATCAGAAAGAAATAGTTAAAACTCAATGTTTTAGAGTCAATACTGTTCTCATTACAGTATAACTGAATTAAGCGTTGGATTCGGGGGCAGAGTGTTCCTCAACCTGAGAAGTCTTCACCTGAGTTGGAGAACACTAGAAGCAAACATTCCTGAAGTAGACCCTGCGAGCCTGCTCATTCCCCCCTCACAGTTTCTTTTTTTTTTTTTGAGACAGAGTCTCACTTTATTGCCCAGGCTAGAGTGAGTGCCGAGGCGTCAGCCTAGCGCACAGCAACCTCAAACTCCTGGGCTCAAGCAATCCTGCTGCCTCAGCCTCCCAAGTAGCTGGGACTACAGGCATGTGCCACCATGCCCAGCTAATTTTTTCTATATATATTAGTTGGCCAATTAATGTCTTTCTATTTATAGTAGAGATGGGGTCTCGCTCTTGCTCAGGCTGGTCTCGAACTCCTGAGCTCAAATGATCCGCCCACCTCGGCCTCCCAGAGAGCTAGGATTACAGGCGTGAGCCACCGCGCCTGGCCTCCCCCCTCACAGTTTCTATACACAGGTTCTCTTCCTTGTTTAGGGTTTTATGGTTGCTGCCTAGCAGGTGGAGGCTGGAGACTAGGGTGGCATCTGGCACACAGGCATACAATTCATGTTTGTTGGATAACTGGATAAACATGGGCATCACTGTGGATCCACTGCCTCACCTCAGATAGGTACCTTCTTGATGAATCACTCTTTCTTCACCCTACAAACTTATCATTTCTCTCTGTTTAAATTTTACCACCCTTGGTAGAGAAAGCACGTTTTTGGATACCTCTTTGGGGAATCTTTGGAATCTTGTGGGCTTCTCTAGTGGTTCAACATTCAATTTCTGTGGTTTTATTTATTTTTATTTTTGCAGAGATGGGATTTCACTATGTTGCCCAGGCTGGTCTTGAACTCCTGGCCTCAAGCAATCCTTTTGTCTCAGCCTCCTAAAGTGCTGAGACTACAGGTATAGAGCCACTGTGCTTGGCCTCTAGCTATTTTGAACCTTGTAAACTATACTCTGGGAAATTGTTTGCAATTGCCAATCCCTTCTCCTTCCTGTCTCCTTCCCTCTTGTGACATTATCTCTTTGGTGGTGGTATAGTGATTAACAGTATAGATTTTGGAGGTTTCAATTCTCTACCGTGATACATTATGGCTGGGTGACCTTTGGCAAATTACTTAGTCTCTCTGATCTTGTGGCATGTAAAAAAGCACTTAGTGCAGTGCATGGTACATGGTATTGACTCAAGAAAAGTTAGATGCTGCTCATATTATTATAATAATAATCATGATAATTGTTACATTTCTTTCTCAAGACTGTTAATGCTCATTATTCCCAAAGAGGGGAGCTCTTAACTTTGGTCTGCAGCAACATAGTAATGGACAGGAGCCTTAATGCAGGGTCTTTGTTTGTATTCTGTTGTCACCCTAGGGTTTGAAGCATTTTAAGTGTTACAAAGCAAATTCTGTATGAAGATAATTATCATGCTTCTAATGTAGCTGGGAGCTGAGGTGTTTTAATTAATGATGTGCCAGCAACCCTTTCAAATAGGGTGAAGTGTGATTTTTTAAGGCCTCTATCTAGTTGGTCATAATTAGGGACATTTGGAACGCTCAGGCATAATATGTGCTGATTTGCACACTTTCATTAAGCAATTAGGATTGAACGACCCAGTGACCAGACTTTTATTGGATCGGGTTCCAGTTTTGAGAGGGAGGAGCCTTCTGTGCTTTCTCCTCTTCTCCCCTGCCCAGTTCTTTCCCCGTAACATTTACTCACATTCTGTGTTCATCCAAAACAACACTGCTGTACATTTTGTTCTTGAGGCCCTGATTTTTATAGAATCCCTCTACTGCACGTTCTTCTTTTTTGCCTTATGAACCAGTCTGGCTAAATCTCTCTGTTAGAAAGTAAAGTTTTCATATGGCACTGACTGTTTTGTGGTGTTAAAGGTGATTAATAATGGAATGAAAAAGCTGAAGTTAGTGCCATGAGAATCAGAAGAAAGAGGGAGGAGAGTAAAGTAAAAAACTTGAGAACTAAAAGGGACTGTTGATTTCATGTCTAACCTCTCATTTTTGTAGACTGAGTTCCATAAGGACAGGAGCCATGTTTGACTTGTTCAGTGTTGTACTCCTTGTAATTACCACTGAGCCTGGTACAGAGTAGAATTTGTTGCATACATTGATGTGTAAATTACGTTGGTATCTAGAGGGACAGAGCCTGGTCAGAATTGGGGTCTCTAGGGCCCCGTAGAGATATATAAAGAAGGGAATGACGTAAAGAAGGCAAGAATTTAAAAATAGTTGATATAGGAACATATGAGGAATGTAAACGAAAGTTACAAAATAGAAAATGTAAATTTTGCTAATAATTCATATGGAAGGAACATAGAGTATGTGGATGTGTGACATCTCATATTTCAGTGCTGCTATTTGATTATTTTTCAGAAAGCAGAGGTGGAGTAGCTGCGTAACAATTTTGCCATTGCTTAGTATCTTGGTTTTGTCATCTTGCTAAACTAGGATGACTTTTCAAGCTCAGAGTCTTTATTATTTTTTCCGTTTTCCACCTTAGGTTTATAGTTGCTATATTGAATTTCATTAACTTCAAAACTCTTTTTCTTGCAATTTAGATTACATAATTTCTAATCCATTTTCATTTGTCAGATCCTTTATACATTAAGTGGGTCAAAAGGTAGTACCTCACATATCTTCATTCAGCAAGATGTTGAATTTTAAGCTAGTTCTTTAAGCCTGCTCTCTGTTGTGCAGTTTTCCTTTCATTTTCCACTTCTCTGGCTGCTCCCACTGCAGACATCCAGAGCTGCCACAGGGGCCTACTGGAGGAGGATTGGAATATGTGCCTTAAATACTGGGACTTCTCCTACCCTTATATCCCTAAGCTAGGTAAGGATTCTAACTCCTGAATCTGGTCAAAGAGGAAGCTGCTACTGATTGCTTTTTCAGATGGCTGTGTAGTGGGGGAAGGGAAGGACGTTTCCTGAGGAGTAGGAGAACAGAGTTGACCATCAGCCTCTTCCTGTCCGTCCCTTTTCTGCTCAGGGCATGTATTGGTGATTGTGACTTGTGGTGAGTGGCAGTTTTCTTAGGCTGCCGTCCTCAACCTGGGTGGCCTGTTAGGACTGGCTGCACAGTAGTAGGAGGTGAGCGGCACTTAGCAAGTGAAGCTTCCTCTGTATTTGCAACCACTCCCTGTCACTAGAATCACTGCATAAGCTCCGCCTCCTATCATATCAGTGGGGCATTAGATTCTCATAGAAGCTCAAACCCTACTGTAAACTATGTATATGAGGAATCTAGGTTGTGTGCTCCTATGAGAATCTAATGCCTGATGATCTGAGGTGGAGCTGAGGTGTTGATACTAGCACTGGGGAGCAGCTACAAATAATTATTATCATTAGCAGAGGGGTTTGACTGCATAATAAATGTTATGTGCTTGTATCATCCCAAAACTATCCCCTCCACCCGAAGTCCCATCTGTGGAAAAATTGTCTTCCATGAAACCAGTCCCTGGTGCCAAAAAGGTTGGACACTGCTGCCTTAGAGGATAGAAGTCAGGACTGCCCCTCTTTCCTTGTTAGAAAGGACCTGTCAGCATTTTACCTTGGTGATGTTTTTGCCACACTTGACTTATACTAATTGTATCCCTGAAGGGGTAAGAAGAGATCAGTACAAGCTATCCACTATAGGGCTGGGGCATTTATGTGAGTTTAAGGGGTTTTGGTGGCATATAGGATGTATTTCCTTTAGCTCATTGCAACACGTATTGTGACTTCCAATTATGTAGGCATCTAGAAAAATTAGTTTTGACAATCCCTAAAGTATGCCTGTAGACCTGTTTACCAATCCATGTGTAATTATTTATTGATCACATACCATGTGACCAGGCCTGGCCAGGCCCTGCTCAGATAGAATAGTAAAATTTGGTCTAAGGTTTTTTAAACTGTCATTGTGTTTGTGATTTAGGTTATTAGGGAAAGCCCATTTACCCTGAAATCAAGACAGATAGCCTCTGGGAGTTCTGAGTGGAAATTCATCAGCTTCCTCTGTCATTTTAGAGAAGGTGCTCCACTTGTACTTTCAGCAGTGGATTATGCACAATCAACGGTGATGAATGTATGAGCATTTTTAATTAGTCTTCATGCCCTGTGTCTAATGCAATCAGAAACCCTGTATCAGAGTAGAGACTTATAATCAGTCATTCATCATCTTCTGAGGTAGATATAGACCCATTTGCTTTTAGCCTACAACTTAAAATATCTGCTTTAGAGAATTATTATTTAACCAGGCTGATATCTATAAACTATGTATATTTTGAGCATGTAGACTTAAATCTCAGATTGCAGATTGCTCTGATTAAGAGTAATTGTGAGAATTAAGGTGTCTCTACCCTCCAGTCTATATGTAGAAAACCTACCAAAAGACAAAATAATGTTAGAGAAAGAGTATCAGATTGGCATTAAGAGTTCTAGGCCCACCTTTGCAAACCCTGTTTCCTCATGAAAGGAAGATTGAGATAGCTGCTATTTAAGGCATCATTATGTTATGTTAAAGTTATGTTACTTATAATAGAAACATTAATAGTAAATAACATTTTGGGACCATTTAATAGGGCACTGGGTACAGTACTGTAACTTATAGCAGGCACACGAAGCATGTCTACATCGTGTCATTTATTTCCACGTTGCCCCCAGGAGATAGTTACTTTGAAAAGGCCACTTCTGTCCTTATCCTGGGAGTTCTTGGTAGGGAGGCTGATCTCTGTAGGTTATAGATTTAGAGATGTCAGATATGAATCCACAATGATTATCTAAATAAAGATCATTGAATTGAATATACAGTCCTATGGAGATGATTTTTTATATTAGTGGGTCTGACAAAATCCTGCAATTAAGGGAAAATTGACAAATTAAATTTTCGAATTTAACTGACAACCAAATAATTACTGTCTTTTCACTAGCTGTTAAAACAACTTTTTTCCCCCAAAAGTGAAATTCTGGAGAATCCAACAACAAGTTCATCCTTCATGTTAGTTGGCAGCATTGGTGAACGTGGACAAAATGGATCACTAATTATTGGGAGAATAAGCAGTACAGCTTTTGGGGAGCCCATTTACATCAAATGCTCAAAATCTTTGAGCTGACATTTCCACCTCTGGGATTTTAATTGAAGGATAGAATCATGGGTATGCTCAAATGTTCAGTTAAAAGAATGTTACTTGTATACTGTTTATGACACTGAAAACCTGGAAGCAAACTAAATATCCAGCCATTAGTAGATTGGTTAAATAAATGTATTTAATGTTAAATATGTCATAAAATGGCATTATTGTTAAGCAAAAAAAAAAAAAGACCAGCCTTTTTCCTTCTAATAATTAAAAAAATAATACTAATTATACTTGTTAATTATAGAAATTTGAATGTACAGATAAAGAAAACTAATAAAATTAAATAAAACACCTACACAATACCAGTTTCCAGCAGTAACCACTATTGACATTTTGTGTTATGTCCTTCCAGAATTTATATTATATGTACATATATGTGTGTTTATACATATGTGTATGTGCACATATTTATGTGTATATTTGTAACCACAGAGATACATGTAGAGTACTTTCTTACTACCGTGTTTCCCTGAAAATAAGACAGGGTCTTATATTTATTTTTCCTCAAGAAGACACCCTAGGGCTTATTATCAGGGGATGTGTTGTTTTCCCCTCAAAAGCCTCAGCTTGCAGCACACACAGGATGGCTGGGACCTGACAGGGGGAGCCGACCTTGTTGGTGGGGCTGCCCGTACCTTTCCAGTCACCTGTAGGATACTAGCTGTCATGATGGGGCAGATGAGAAAGGCTGCTCCTCTTTCTTACCACTACGTGATGAAATGCATGGGTTGTGCAGATATGCTGCGTAGCCACGCCCATCACTAGGTCTTATTTTCAGGGTAGGGCTGCTATTGCGCAAATGCTTAGAAATCTTGCTAGGGCTTATTTTATGGATAGGTCTTATTTTCAGGGAAACATGGTATTTTCTTCACTTTGGTAGAGGACAATTTGCCAAATTGTACAGTTTAACGGACACAGGGACTGTGCTTTATTTGGCTTGAGTCAAAGTTCCCTGTGCAAGAACAGTGCCTGCACATAGTAGGAATTGAGTAAAAAATTTGTTGAACAATCGAGTATCTTGACCATCATTTCAGGTCAACTCTATAACTCCGAAAGATTATTTTATTGACTAGGTAGGACTTCATAGTGTGGATGTACCACATATAGTTGTTTCTAGTCTTTAACTGCTGAAATAAATGCTCTTGTTCCTAAATGTTTGACACATCATAAATTATTCATTAAAATTAATACCCTAAAAATGAAATTACTGGATCAAAGATTATGTATGTATGTCTGACTTTTGATAGCATTGCCAAATGTTCTCTGGAAAGAGCATGCCATTTTATATTCCCAGTGAAAGAATGCAGTGCTCTGAGTTTACCTATACTCCTAAGAGCATGGACCCTTTTTTGTATGTGGATTGAAATTTTCATTGAGATATTCGTAGATTGGCATGGTGTTATAAGAAATAATACATAGAGCTCCTTTGTACACTTTGCCTAGTTCCCCCCAATGGTAACATTTTACAAAACTATAGTATAATATCATGACCAGGATTTGATGTTAATATAATCCTCAAATCCCCAGTTTTACTTCTACTCATGTGTGCCTGTATTAAGTTCTATAAAGTCTGCCACCTGTGTAGGTTTGTGCATCTACCACCACACTCAAGATACTGAATAGTTCTAACACTATAATATCCCTCCTATTGACCTTTTATAATCATACCACTTCTCTCCTGCCCTCACTCCTCCTTGCTTCCTGTACATAATCCCTAGCAACTGCTAATCCAGCCTCCATTTTTAAAATCTTGTCATTTAAAAATGTTATATAAATGGAATCATACTATGCAATTATTTGGGATTTTTTTTTTTTAACTCAGCATAATTCCCTGGAGATTCATTGAAGTAGTTGCTGGTATCAGTAGTTCATTAGTTTTTATTGCTGAGTGGTATTCCATGGGATGGATGTACCACAATTTGTTTAATTATTTACCTATTGAAGGACATCTGGGCTGATTCCAGTTTTTGGCTCTTAGAAATAAAATTGCTGTGAGCATTTGTGTACAGGTTTTGTGTTAATGTAAGTTTTTATTTCTCTGGGATAAATACCCAGTAGGTCATTTGCCAGGTTGAGTGGTTGTTACATGCTTAGTTTTTTAAGCAACTGTCAAAATGTTTTCCAGACCGTTCCATTTCACATTTGTGCCAGCAATGTAGGAGTGATCTCTGCATCCTCACTAACTTTTAGTGTTGTCACTGTAAGCCATTCTGATAGGTAGGTAGTGGTTTTAATTTGTATTTTGATAATAGCTAATAATGTTGAACATCTTTTCATGTGCATATTATTTGCCTTCCATATCTTGTCAGTGAAATATCTGTTCATATCTTTTGCCCCTTTTCTAATTGGATTTTTTTTCTATGGAGTTTTAAGAGTTCTTTAATATTCTAGACACTAGTACTTTGTGTCAGGTATGTGGTTTACATATATTTTATGCCAGTCTGTAATTTATCTTTTTATCTTCTTCACATAGGCTTTTATAGAGCAAAAGTTTTTAATTCTGATGAGGTTCAATTCAGTTTTTCCTTTTATGGATCATGCTTCAAGTTTAAGAACTCTAGTGTGCCTAGCTAGCATGGGCTTTTGACTTATTCCTTAGAGACTAATGGTTATAATTCTGCAGTTTGAGGTAACTGTGTAGGAATTGGGTTGGAATATCCTTAGCTTTATTATGAACTAGACTAGTGTCTTTTCCTTTCTACTATCTTTAGTTGGGAGAAGAGCCCTCTTTTATTTCATGATGTCATAGTTTTCATAAAATGTTGCAATCATGTCCAAACGGGGCATCTGAGTGTTAGCGTTCATCCCAGTGATAGCCTCTTTTGCCAGTTCTTCCACAATTTCTCTGATTGTAACATGTAAAAGCGCTCTTCATCCTTACTCTGGAGGATGGTGATAAATGTGACAAGGGGGATTCTTGGGTAAAGGGCTTTAACTGAGTCAGAAGCAGCAAACCTTGAGGGACTTGTATTTTATGTTTGATAGGTTCCCTTAGGCCATGGTAATGGGGAAGTATAGGGAGGTGGTTGAGTATGAACTCTTTAACCAGATGGCCTGTTTTTTCATCTGGCTCTTTTTCTTACTAGCTGTGTAAGCATAGGTATGTTTTCTTAATCTCCCTCTTCATTTCTCAAATGGGAATAATAATAGTACCTACTTATAGGGTTGTTCCAAGGACTAAGTCATTACATGTATAGTGCTTGGAGCAGGGCCTGGTATGTGCTCATGTTAATATTTTTATTATTATGCCCCTTGCACCCTGTAACTTTGAATGCTTGTTAAAATGTGCATTCCTGGGTTTTCATTCCCAGACCTACTGAATGAGAGTCTGTAGGGATAGGGCTCCAGGAATATGCTGTGCAAGATTCTCACATGGTTCTTAGGAATGCTACAGTTTTTGAATACTTACTTTAGTCTCTTGGTCACTTCTATTTCTCCATGGTTAAGTGAGCTCTCTGGCCTTTCTTTAGGGTTGTGGTTGGGTACTTCTGCCAAAGTGAATACCTCCTCTCTAAGAACATTCCTGATGTCCTCAGAGACTAACCGAAGTTTCCACACAGAGTCAAGTTATGGTGGAATTGTCTATCTGGCTGGTTCAGGGTCATGTCCACTGGGGTCAGGCAGGTGTGAAACCACATGGAGTGGTGGGTTCTGTGACAAACTAGTATATGAATGTCATACTCAAAGGTCTCCAAATGAAAATAATAGTAATAAGAAATAAGTCTATAGGCTGGATTCAGTATTCTGGCTGCCAGTTTGTAGTGGTTTTATGTAGATATGGAGCAGTGTCTTTTGCGGGGGAATGTGGCAGGAGAATCTATTCGCAAATCTCTTTGTTAATTTTCTTGTAAGTGGCCTGCTCAAGGCCAGTATTTTTTCCTACTAGCCTGTCCATTAGGGATTGTTGTCCAGTGTAAATACTGCATATGAAACTCTGGGGATGACCTTAGGCTATATAGATAGTGGTACATGCTTCCTTTCTCAGAAAGAATGACTGTATAGTACGTGTCCCACAAGGAGTGTGGCAGAAAGATGAAGTAGTTCTCTTTCTGAGGCACTTAACTGAATAACCTTGACTGGAGATACACCCTTTTAAGTCAGAGGCTAGGTTTTGAGAACACAGCTGGCTTCTTTTTGTAATACAGTAGAAGTTCTCTTAACCAACCTAAGTGGTTCCCTGGATTAGCAGTGCTTTTCCATTCTCTCTGAAAATTACATCGACTCATGCCCACTCTTTGCTTAGTCCTCTATCTGGTTGGCTGTTTCCAGTGTGTCCTCAAGTCTCAAACTTCTCCTCCCATTGCTGAGTTGTATACATTGTTACAGTAATTATATAATTTCATTAAATAAGATATAAACTGATGAAATATGTGTGTGAAAAGAAAGTTGTTTCTATGAATTTGAATTCTTTGAAAAGACTAAAGGCAAGTTAGTATAAGATATTGCTGTCAAATTGGGTGTGGGTGAGATAACTAAATGATTGGGAAAGATGTGTAAAATATGGAAATATTGTATACTGAGATTGATTCACACTGAGGTTTTATTCAGCTTCAAGTTGAAATTACATTAATAGATTATACATTATGAGTATGGTTTATGCAAGAAAGACAACATTGAACTTCAATCAGTACACCTATACTTGAAGAAATAGCTTTGGCCTATGTGAAAATACTGGTAAATAAACTTGCTTTTTTATGGTTCATGGTAAATATTTAAGATATGTATATATATATGTGTATATATGTATGTCTTTTTTATGATTCTGTGCCTTCAATAGCATTTTCTATTAATCTACCAACCATCATCCCAATTGTCATTGGATTTCTGCACCCCACAGAGTTGTATGCTAACAAAATTGAGTAATCTACTGAGACTAGTCTGCAACCAAGTTGGAGAGAGAGTCTCCTTAAGAGAGAACAATGCTCTAAAAGCAAAGTATCCATAAATACCTTAAAAAAATTCTTACTGAAATTTTAAGTTTGACTCATTTTATACCATAATTCTAGTTTTACCTGGATTATAACTGGATTATACCATATCCAGTTCTAGTTTTTCAAATACTTAGTATGAGTAATTATACATTTGGTAAAATGGCAAAATCAATATTTTATTTTCTCTTTCTTTGAAAAATTTCTCATATAAATGATTCTTATTATTTAATGTAAGGTGATACAAGATAATTCATTTTTCAAGTTTAAGGATGTTCAAAATACTCCATAGCAGAAAAATTGGGTATATTAAACTATCCTTACTTCAGACATGAACTAATAAAAAGTTCTGTGTAAGATCTTAGTGATGAAAATAAGAATTTTAGAAGATATAAAATATTGACAGTCTGCTTATATGGCCTACTGTCTATTCTACTCCCACTGTATCCTCTGGGTGTGTTGCTTTTCTGAGTCAGGCCAGGATGCCTTGCTGTTCAGGTCATTGCCAAATGACCCAGAGTTCCAGGAGCATGAGCTTCTTTGGCTTCCTAGTCCAAGGTTTCTTCCAGCCAGTGATGTTGAAGGTAGAACAGCCAAGACAATTTAGAAAAACTACTACATAAAATTTTCCTTATGTTGCCTTTGGCCCCAGTCCCTGAGAGAGACATAGTTTAAAAATACCCTCCCTGAAGAAGAAAATTTGCTTTTTTGAACATGTATGTACCCCCTAAAGTTAGTTAACCAGTGAATTAGTTGCCCTTTGTGATTAGCAGACTATTACATGAAACTAATGTTGTCACTTTTCTTTTCTCTAGATTATTCATCTCTTCCCATTAAGGTTGTTTTTTGTTGTTTGTTTTTTAGCACACCAAACTGGTTTTTAGACTCTTTCTTGTTTTAGCAACAAAAGACTAGATAATCATTTATTACCTGCTTTTATTACCTGCATTTATTACCTCTAAGTGCCTAAGAATATTTGTTGAATGAATGAATTAGTTTGACAGTCTCAACAGACTTGTATTTGCTAATAACCCTGAGTGAAGAGAGGCATTATCAGTTGGGTTAATAAAGCATTAAGTTGAGAGTGGAGATGTTAATGCAGGCATAATGTAGTAAAATTGCCCAGCCTGAGCTGATAATTTGAATTTAGCCACGGCATATACATTTTTGGAGTCCTTTATGTTTCTTCCTCTTTTCCACCATGAGAGCTCATTCTTTTGAGACTCATGTCTGTGTCATCACCATTCAGTAATATTCATTAAGCTCCTACATGCCGAGTACTGCTGGGTTTTGTCCCTTTTAATGAGTGTGAACGTTTAAATTGAAGGATAGGCTTTTATGCAACACTGTTTTGTCCTGGAAAGAGTAATCTGTGAGTACACATGATTTTGGCACACTATTTTCCTCAGTTCAGTAAGCTAATTAGATCAATCACATATTTTTGTTGGCAAGCCCTGGCTGCCTCTTTAGAACAAGGGGCAAATCTGCTGGACTTTGTGCTGAGAGATGTTATCAGACCTGGGCTCTTTGTCAGTATTATCCATTAGTGGGTTCTTTATCTTGATTTTGTAAATAGCCACTTCCATTACACAATAGATGTTTATGCTCTATGATTCCTTGCTAATCACTTTTGCCACTGCAGCATACCTTTTCAGTCACCGATCAGCATTTGCTTATACAGAGGACAGTGTTGTGTGATGCTTGGTTTTGTGTTACTCTTGTAGTTTTTTTTTTTAAACTTCAGAAAGAAGTAACTGCACAAAACAACATTTAACAAATTTGCAGAAATAAAAATACAAGGGAATGGAAGATGGCTGACCAGAAGACATCAGATCCTCTCAGAAAGAGGGAAAAGTTTTAGATGAAAAACAAACAAAAAACAAACAATCATAGATTAGGTGTTAATTCCAAGGGAAAAGTGTCAGAACCTATGAGAGATTACATGGGAAGAAGTTATGGAGCAGAACAAGAAGGAGCAAGATATTGGCAGAGGACAACCCCTGAGAGGCTTGGAGTCCAGTGAAGAGTAGGTAGAGCAATTTATTTCTCCCTCCCTCACATCTCTGGCAGTCAGCAGGTTTCGGAGCTGCTGGAGAGCCTTTCCGTGCTCATAAGCCCAAAAGCTGCTGCTACTGCCAGTGAACTGGGAGTTTCTTCAGGACAAAGCACCATCCTGCCAGCCCTGTTGGGGTGCTTCCCATCACCATAGACCTGTACCAAGATAGCAGGCGCCATATTGCTCGTCCACCTATGTTAGCCTTTGTCCTCCTCAGGGCTTTTCAGCCCCTTGGTTTTAGTCTTACTTGTTTGCACACAAACATTTTCCAACTCTGGCCCAGACTGTAGGAGCCACAGGGGGCCAGTGAGTCCTGTGGGATCTGCGTAACTCCTGAGTCTGGACATACTGGACAGGCTGTCTTCCGGAGAGAGGGACAGAAACAACCAGCGTGGTAGCTTTCCTCCATCTAGACTTTTTCTTCCTCTTCCTGTCTCTAGCTTGTGGCTGCCGAGAGAGATGATTAATCCAGGGTTCTCAGGAGCTGCTGCTTACCCCCTGTTGGTGCATACACCCCACTGGGGCTTCCACAGAGAGAGGGGCTCAAACATTTTCTCTTAAAGACCCGTGGAAGACTAAGGGGTGCTTGGACTGTGAGCTACCTGTTCACTGGCCCGGTGCTGCTTGCATGGCTGCTCCATCAGAGAGGGCATACCCTGAAGGAGAGGGACATCAACCTGCTTGAGCACCCCAAAGGCAACTCGGGACCAGCATGCTTCTTTCTGGCACAATCAGGGGTTGATCTTTGGGGCCCCAGTGACAGGCCCGCAGGCCAGGTCCTGTACTCCTGGGGTTCATTCGTGTTGCTTGGGATCATGGAGGGGAGATTTGTGAACTAATCTCAGGAGGCAAGGGAGCCTGCATGGGCAGAACTGAAAAGAGAATGTAGTGGGTCCCAGGCACAGCATACCTGTAGAGCACCCATGCCCTCACAGGAAGGCCATGCTCTCAGCCCAGGGTGGGATCCTGGACAGGGAAGCACCCAGCTGTCAGTGTCATCATAGGGGAGCTAAGTTAGTTTGAGCATCTGCCATCAGGGAGGTAGACTATAGAGTAAGAGAGTGGGAAGAAGAGGAAAACCTGCTCCTGACAGCCAGATTGTGAATCTCAGCTCCTCCACAAGCCGACTTTCAGGCTAGGTAGGGCCATATTATACCCTTCCTGGCAGCTTTCCCCAGAAGCTGGGAGACCTTTGGCCCCTGCCCAAGCAGCTACCTAATCAGCTTTTGTGGAACCTAAGGGCAGGCTCACCCAACTCAGCCCTGCCCAGCCTCAGTCTCCCATTCACTTCTACTGTGGCAGAGAATAAGGACTTACCTGGAAGTACACCACATGTACTTGCTTTTAAATTGGAACTAACTGATGAGCACACGTGTGCACTGAGAGAAGTAAAACTCATTGGAAATCAAGTGGTGGGGAGGAGGGGATGGGAAGAAACCTACCTAAGGGGTACAATGAACACTATTTGGGTGATGGGCACACTTATAACCCTGACTCAAGCATAACAAAAGTGATCCATGTAACAAAAAAATTTGTACCTCTGTAATATTTTGAAATTAAAAAAAAATACAAGGACACATTTCTGTTTAGCCCTTGGTGAGTTGTCACTTATCCTTGCCCCCACCTCTTCCCCCCCCATTCAGTGAAAAAAACCCAGTATTCAGTTTTGTTTGTAAGTTCTCTTAATTTTCCCTTCAAAGTGTTTTTGATTTGCCCAACTCTGTATTCTCTTTGCAGTCATCTGGCCTAGTCTCTCATCACTACACCACCTACTTTGTCTATAACATTTTTTTCTCTCTCTTTTTCTCAGCAGCCTGTTTTGCCTCATGCCAACTTATCCCTTGTTTATCTGCCAGACTAATTTCCCAACGTGCCTCTTTTGTCCTGTAACGACTTTGCTCAGAATTCCTTATGAGGTCCCAATTGCCTTAATGAACAAGAGCCTAACTTCCTTGCCTGGCTCTCATTATGCAGTTCTTCCCACTCTGTGCAGTGGCAGTTCCCACACTCTTCAAAAGTCAGTTTTCCCCCAAGGATCAGCTTGTTTACTGCTCCCTACAGGGTGGTGCCATGGTTAAGAGCAAGGGCCCTGGAGTCACATTTGCAGGGGATCAGATTCTGGTTCAGCCACTTACCAGCCATTTACCACTACTTATAATACTAGTCTTTATTTCATAGAATTGTGGGGTATTTTTCT
>VSMD01043329.1:0-25273 GCA_008750895.1 Mirza zaza
CGATACTTTAACTAGGTAGACCAGATGCCACAGTCCCCCTCACAGAGGCCTCTGACCTGAACTCCTCACGTGTCTCTTCTAGACTACCAGTGTCTGTTCCTCTGTGCCCAGAGGCCAGACGTGGTGAGGAGTTAATGCCCCCAGGAGCAGCCTGAAATAACTGAGGGAAGGAGCAGGGGTGGGAACAGCCCTGCTCTCTGGCCCAGAGAGGGAGAAAACTTTGCCCAGACTTTCCTCTCAGGACTGAGCTTCAGTTGTCCACTTGGTGGCTGGCTTAATAAACATCTTTCATTGGCTGTTTCTCTTCCCCATATCACATTCCCACTTCCCTACCAGTGTTTCCTGCCCTCCCAAATACATTATCTGCACTAAAGCACTCGGTAGGCTTCTGGGGGCATCAAACTGATAAGACACTGTGTTGGGATTCTGCCCTGGTGCATGTTTTCCCCAGCACTTGTCTCTGGATCTTCTAATTCTGTCGTGTTTCTTAGCACTTCTCTCACGTTTTCGTCTCTATTTCTTTGAGTAATTTCCTCAGATTTATTTCGCAGCAAAATTTTCTTCAGAAATATCTGGTGTTTTTATTTGAATTTTTCAATTAATTTAATAATTTCATTTCTAAAAGTTCTTTTCCAATTCTTTTCTCATTATGTCTTTTGAAAAATGTTTTCAATTTCTATGTTTTACTCTATTATAGTTTTCAACACTCATTTATTTTTCATCTCTCTCTGATCATTGTATCATCTGAGGTTCTTAGGGATCTAATGCTGCTCTTTGTCAGGACTGCTTGTTCTTGCTCATGGTAGATTGTTACATTGAGTGTTTTAAAATTTACAACTTTGAATTCATCCTCAAGAAGGCTTTGTTTGTGAGTTTCATATGTGACCTGGGAAGAACACATATGACCTTTTTGGCTGATTCGTGCTTGTTTCTGCCAGGAGCCCCAGGTACTAAGATTAATACTTGCGTCAGTTTCTTAGCTCGGGAGTTCTTGGACCGTGTGCTGATGTAAATGTGAACCTCACACTTGCATGAGTGTAGGCCCAGGGCTACCCATTCTGAAGAAAGACTTACTTTTCCCACCTCCAAAACAGATGGAGACAGACAAGCTTCTTTCTCTTCTGTGTTGGTGGTTGGAAGATGTTTCCCTTCCAGGCTTCAGCGTTTTGCTTGCTCAGTTCTGGCGCTCTCCCGGGTCAGGCCCACAGCCTGCGTCCTGTCCCGGCCGCGTTCAGCCTGCAGCCTGGAGGGTGTGCCTGGCTGACCCCACAGGCCTGCACCGCCTCGCGCTCATTTGGTTGTTCTTCCTCGTGGACCCCTGGGGACAGTCCGGGGCTCAGCAGTGCCTTTAAGGAACATTTGTTACATTTAATACAGCATTTCAAGATATTTTGTAATGGGAAGATGTTCAGGTTCTTTAATTTTTTTTAATTTTTTATTTTTTTTGAGACAGAGTCTCGCTTTGTTGCCCAGGCTAGAGTGAGTGCCGTGGCGTCAGCCTCGCTCACAGCAACCTCAAACTCCTGGGCTCAAGCGATCCTCCTGCTTCAGCCTCCCGAGTAGCTGGGACTACAGGCACGCACCACCATGCCCGGCTAATTTTTTTTCTATATATATTAGTTGGCCAATTAATTTCTTTCTATTTATAGTAGAGACGGGGTCTCGCTCTTCCTCAGGCTGGTTTCGAACTCCTTGAGCAATATGCCCGCCTCGGCCTCCCAGAGTGTTAGGATTACAGGCGTGAGCCACCGCGCCGGGCCTGGTTCTTTAATTTTGAAAGAGCTGAAAGTGGGAATCCTTTGTGGCTCTTCTACTGTATCATGCTAACCCTGCCTCGTACCAGTTTTCACCCTTGGGAGTGTTCATCTTCCCCTCCTGGGTGGCACAGGGAGTGGTGGGTGTGAGGAGTGTGGGACGGGCAGAGGTTGGGACCTCGTGGTTTCTCAGAGTCTGAGGGTGGGTGGTGTCGTGGAGAAGCGAAGCAATGGGCTTCCACACCTTGGCACGGCTCAGGCTGCTTGTGGCCGTGCCTGGAATCCCACCAAGAGTCACTTTCCCCGCCCCGCCCATTTCCTTAGCTACCTCTTTTAGCAGGAATTAGTTTAGCAGATAATGTTGATATTAGGCTTTTGGAATGGGAGGCTGGGAAGAAGGATTGGTATGTGTGCGTGCGTGCGTGCGTGCGTGCGTGAGTGTGCGTGTGCGTGTGTAAGGTTAGGGGAGGAGTCAGGGTACCAGAAATGGGGTGGGAGAGTGTTTGAGAATTAGAATGATCAGAATCTAGAAATAAAAGAAGTACTGGAATGGAACCACTGCCCCTCATCATTTTACGAATGCCTGCACGTGTGGCTAGGGCCTTCGTCTTTAACCTGTCCGTTAACCTGTGGCCAGGACCCAGACTGACTGTTTTTGTCGGGGGCCGCAACTGGATCGCTCACAGCCAGGGTGGGGAGGAAGCGTCGGTGCTCTCTTGCTTCCAAACGTGGCAGCTAAGTTGGCTCAGGTTGAGGTGTTTTTCCCAAAGTTCCTGGAGTCCAGCCCTGGAAGCCGGATCAGGAAGCTCTGTTGATCCAGTCTGATTCTTGCCTGGCCTGGGTCAGCTTACCTTGGGACAGCCAGCATTCCTGGTCATCCGGTCTGTGTGGGGCACTCGGGGAGGACCAGGGACCAAGAGTGGGGGTGTGGGAGAGCGGGGGTGTTTGGGGGAGGGCAAGGCTGTTCATTAAGGCGGCTGCCAGGAGGTTTCCCTCCAAACTGTTCAAAGCCTTATCAGCTTGGAGGTATTCCCAATAGCATTTCCTTTCATTGTTTCCTTTTGGTAATTAGGGGGAGGCCAATGGCAGCTCGAGGCTATTGTGGTGGGCAGGGAGGGCGGGTTGGTAGACGTCACAACCTGGGCTTTATCTCCCCCAGCTGTGGGGACTTTGCAGCCCCTGGGCCACTTACAGCAGACCAGTGCGGAGCTGTAGCAGGCCCGATTCAGCCTTGGCAGCTGCTGGGAGCATGGCCTAGGCGTGGCCACGCCTCGCACAGCTGAGTCTCCCAAGGGACCCTGGAGATACCTGCAGCCCCATTCGCAGGGGAAGGTACGGTGTTTTGAAGGAGACCCGGCTCACTCATAGGAGGACAATGCAGGACTGATCCCCACCCCCGGGGAGCGGGGCTTCTCCATCCCTGGACTAGAAGGGCTTTGTTTGGAGGGTGACTCTATTCAGCCAGGGGCAATCCTACTGCCCCCTTCTCGACTTGCATCTTGGGGTCCTGTGACTGCTTTTCTGCACGCGGGGGGTTTTCCTTCGTGGTGGTACTTAATGCCTAGGAGTTGGAATGAGCTTCGCCCTCACCTCTGGGAACCTTCTAGGAACATCTACTGGACCTGCGTGTTGGGAGTGGGAGAGGGACACCTGCTCTGAGCCTAAGACTTGGCCATACGTAATAGTGAAGTGTTCCTTCCACAGATACATAACAGATTGTGTGTATCTCTCCTTTGTTTGGCTGGATGGGGCATTAGATAGGAAAGAAGTCACCCCCAGTGAATCTCAGGTGACAGATTAAGCACTTTATTTAATAAAACTTTTCCAGAAGAGAGGGGGTGTGGCAGGGGCTCTAAGGGACTTGGGGTGTGCTCTGCCAGCCAGGATCAATTGTTCTTTTCTGAGAGGTGGGTGCACAGTGGGGAAACTTGCCAGGGCCCCGGGGTCTGGACTCCTATCCATTCAGCATGTCAACTCGGCAAACATTTACTGGGCATTTCCTGGGTGCGGGCACTGTGCCAAGGGCTGGGGATAGGGATGGCAGAGAGGCCCCTGATCTGGGGGCTCTCGGGGAACAGGGCAGCAGACCAAGGAGCAAATAGTCAGTTATGGGTTCTTGAGCATTTTCTAAGTCTGTGTGTCTGTGGCGGGAACACAGGTGAAAGACAGTTTCTACTCACCTGGTCGCTGCCAAGCGTGGAGGGCTTTGGAGGCAGGAAGGGATGGCTGCTGCAGGAGGGCAGGGGCGTGAGAGAGGAGCAGCAGCAGAAGGCAGCGCTTTCCTCCTCTGTCCAGGCCTGGGGCTGTGCTCCGGGGAAGGATGCCCTGGGCTCCCGGTTCACAGCCGGTGTTACTCTTGGCCTGGCACCGGCCATGGCTTTTTTTGGGGGGGGGTGGCTAGAAGCCCATGTTCAAAAGGGGGTCAATGAAGACCCATCTTTTCTCCTGCTTTAAAGGCGTGTTTCCCCCACTTCATGCACTGGCAGCAGTGCGTACCAGCAGCATCTCCCGGCGTGGTGGTAACCATCATCTCCCTTGCTTCTCTGCAGATGGTTCCTGCCAGGCTTGCTAGGGTGCTGCTTGCTCTGGCGCTCACTTTGCCAGGTAGGTACCAAGGGGCTTCCATTCCTTACTCCTGCCCCAGGGCCATTGGGAGTAACCCCCTTCCAGGATGAGAGGGTGTGTCTGGAGTCACCTGTGTGCCCAGCCCCATGCTAGGCTCATGCTGGCTACCTCCTGTGAAGGTTCTGCAGAGCCTCCTGCCCCTGACTTGTATCTCCAGGAACAGGATCCTGCAAAAGCCTTCCTCTATTGGGAAATTAAGAAGCGCGAAGGTGGCAAAGAATTGTCCTATATGATGGGGACACAGGTGGGGAAGAAGGACTCCAAGACTTGGATAGATTATTAGTATTAGGAGGGATTATAGAAGTCATCTAGCTGAACCTCCCGTGGTACAAATGAAGAGACTGAGGATCAAGGAGACTTGACGACTCCAAATTCTCACAGAGCCAAGATCAGAGCTCAGTTTTCCTAGGTCCCAGACCAGCACTCTTTCCACTGCACTGCACTGTACTGCCTTCCTTCCCTCACTGAGATTCTGAATCTGTGAGAAGCAGAAGGGGCCTTTTGACCTTGAGCTGTCTCCTTCTAGACCTATCAGGTCAACAGCCTGCTGTCCACAGGCTAGTCTGGTCTGGGAAGAAATATACATTTGTCACATTCTTTGCGTCTTCCTACCAGGCGGGTCTTGTGCCAGGGAACCCAGAACACTCAGAGATCTACCGCTGTGGTTCCCCACCTGACAACACACACACACACACACACACACACACACACACACACACACACACACAGTTAGAGAGGGAGTTAGCACATGACCCTGAAGAGTCAACCCTTCATGGATTCTATATGGCAGGCACACAGTCTGATCTGTTTACAATTTAATTCTCTCAAAATATACTAGTAGATTTACGTACAAAGATGCTCGTTGCAATCTATTTATAATATTAAAAAATTTGGGCCAGATGGGGTGGTTTATGCCTGTAGTCCCAGCACCTTGAAAGGCCAAGGTAGGAGGATTGCTTGAGGCCAGAAGTTTGAAATCAGCCTGGACAACCTATTGAGACCCCTTCACTCTAACAAATTTTTTAACAAGTTAGCCAGGCATAATAGTGCACGACTATAGTCCTAGCTATTTGGGAGGCTGAGGCAGGAGGATTGTTTCAGGCCAGGAGTTCGAGGATAGAGGGAGCTATGATGGTGCCACTGCACTCTAGACCTGGCAACAGAGTGAGACCATGTCTCAATAAATAAATAAACAAATAAATAAATGAAAACTTGGAAATAACAATAGGGGGCTATACTACATACATTTAGATGCAAAATATAATGCAGTGACTAAAAATCACGTATTGTAAGTGTATACAATGGCATGACAAATTCTTCAACATGCTAAGAAAAAACCTAGCAGTTATAAATAGTTTACACAGGATGGTTACGAATTTGTGAAAAATCCACAACCTTACACATGCTGTAAAACATTGAAATATTAACTGTAGTTATCACGCAGTGACGCGTTACAGATGATTTTAACTTTTTGTGTTTTTTTCTGTATCCTCCAAGTTTTTTATGAGCATGATTACATTTTAAATCAGTAAGTAAATGTCATTAAAACTAGTAGATTTCCTGAAAAACTGTTCCTTCATTATTGCTGTGAGTCCTGGGTCCTATTTGGGGGCGGAAAGCAACAGCGTTAGTCTTAGTTAGGATGTGAGGTACCTTCCCACAGCCGACTGCCGTCAGAGGCAGCCTTATTTCTGTGAGGCCAGAGAGGTTTGGGCTGGTGGTCTTGGCTGTGCTCACCCGTGGCCCGTCCTCCAGGGACCCTTTGTGTGGAAGGGACTCGCAGCAAGCCGTCGATGGCCCGGTGCAGCCTCTTTGGAGATGACTTCGTCAGCACCTTTGATGGGAGCATGTACAGCTTTGCGGGACACTGCAGTTACTTCCTGGCAGGGGACTGCGAGGGACACTCCTTCTCACTTCTTGGTGAGTCCCGGCACTGTAGGGAGGCATCAGTTGGGGGGTCGCTGAGCTCAGCTGGGCATGGGGGGAGGACTCCTACTCTCGGGACAGTGCCCAAGCTGGAAGATTGCTGCCAGGAGAGTGGGGGAATGGCCTTGCCATGGCACATGGCTTCTCTTGGCATCTCCCGGGCCTCTCCCCGTGGGAGCCTGCTGGGCGGGGCGCATCTCCGAGCTGCCCCGCTGGCAGCAGCGTTGCTCTGGCTCCAGGCGATGCCCCGGCAGCTCCCGCGCATGGAGGGAAATGATGAGCTACAAGGTGCTGTAGAACATGTAAAGCTTCTTGCCAAAGGGAAGACTCGCCGTCGTTTTCTTGGTGGCCTTTGGAATTCAGAATGTCTTGCTTGTGCCGGGCACCTCTTGTGTTCCTGCGAAAGTGCTGGCACTGTCCCTGTGTTGTCTCTGCATCGTCACGACAGCTCTGGGATGGGGCTGTGGTCACCGCTCTTCTACAGATGAAGAGCCAGGCCCAGGGAGGTTGGATAATCCTTCCACGGCCTGACGGATGATGAAGGGAGGAGCTGGGTTTGATCCCAGACTCTCGCAAAGGACAGAGGCCACTTGCCAAGGTTGGGAGCAGGGCTTGTGGCAGTGATGAAGAATTACGGTTTGGTGACCTCTGCATACCAAGAATCTGACAGATGCGTGTGATGTGGGGGTGCTACGAAACCCAGCCGAGGGAGCAGCCTCAGCCTTGGGGAGCAGAGACAGCAATGAGCAGACTCACACCGTTAAAGAAACTTTCGCGACACTTGTTAAAAGCTGTAAGGAAGACTTTATTCAAGAGGGACTGCTGCAAAGGGGGTTGTGGTAGGGGAAGAGAGACAGGGCTCAACTCCGAGTACAACAAGGAAAAGTGGGGATTTGGAGCCAAGGAGCAGGGGGCTCAGTGGTGGGAAATGACTAAGGGGCAACATCAGGGGTCGAGGCATCCTGGTTAAGCCACCCTGGAGGGATTCTCGCTGCAGGCAGGCCAGGGTGGGCAGATGTAGAGGGTGGGTGGTCTCTGCTAAACTGACCTAGGGGGAATCTTGCCAAAACTGAACTAAATAGGCCAAGGCCAGAGCCAAGGCCCGTTCATAGTCTAGGAGAGGGCTCAGAGGACCTGGGTCAAGTTGGGCCAAGCAGGGCGTCCTGGGCCACACGCAGACACTTGCAGAGGTGCAGGCTTCGGGGCTCCGCACTTGCTGCTCCGTCAGCCGACAGGGCGGATGCAGTGTGCCCTGCATGCCCAGCGCCGGAGAGCTGATGGTTGGCCACTGCTTGCCCCGCCCCCGGCCTCTACCCCAGGTGTCTCTGCCCCTGCCTGGACGCTGGCAGAAAACCTCTCACAGGGTGACCTCTGGGCCATTCTCCCCCTCCTTTGTGAGCTTTTCGAGGGCAGGGCTATGTCTGGTTGGTCTCGGTTTCCTGGCCCTTAGCTCCCTGGGGTCTCTGTCACACTGAATGGGATGGGGACCCCAAAGCACAGCGATGTCTCTCTTGTACTGAGGGGCCCCGGGCAAGCGGGCTGTGGTTGGGCAGAGAGCACAGGGCAGGGTGCTCTGCGCAGTGTGGACGGCACGAGGAGGGGAGGGGCTGGGAGGCATGGGTGCTCCTGGCAGGGGGCAAGTAGGAGGTCCGAGTGGCTGGAGCAGCCATCCCCAAACCCCAGCACAGCGCGGATCAGGGCCGCCTGCAGGGCTGTTACAGATAGATGGCGGGGCCCCACCCCAGGGTTCTGACTCAGTAGATCTGGAAGGCGGCCCAGAAGGTTCATTTCTAATAATTCCCCAGCTGCTGCTGCTCTTAGACTGGAGACCAAACTTTGAGACGCCCAGGACTGGAGCGTGGACGAGGAAAGTCTGGGCCATCTGGGAGGCGGTGCTCGGGGCTGTGAGGTCTGACAGAGGCTGTCCGGTCCCACAGGCTGCGAGGAGCTCATGTGGAGCCTGTGCAGCGGGAAGGGCCGAGAGGGAGCTGGTGCTTTGCTGAGGTGGTCCTGAGGAGAGAGTGGAGGCAGGGTGGCCTTGGCTGCAGTACCAGGCAGGAGGCGAGAAGGGCCAGCGACATCCCAGGGCATCTGTGGGGGTCCCACCTTGCAGCTGGGGAGAACCCTCCTTCTCCCTAGGAAGCTGAGGACCCAGGCCTTCCTCCCGCAGGTGGCCCCAGTGTTTATTTTAAGTTAAGTTCTCCATCTGCACACTCACAGTGGATGATACAGATGCCTGAGATGGCTCTGGGGTGGCAGTGGGCTGGAGGGTTAGACGTGATGGGAGGATGATTCTGAAAGAAGAAATAGTGACACCCTTTGCACTCTATGGCTTTGGGACTCAGTGGCAGTTCCAGGGAGGGGGACCCCGTGGCGGCACTGCAGAGCCCTGGAGGGGGCTGCTGTCCCGACTCCATGGTCTGCTTTAGTGCACGCCGCTGTGGACTCCCTGCCCCGAGACAGGTTTGTAAAGAATGCATGGCGGTGTCTTAGGCCCAGCTGGAGTTCTCATTCTGGGTGTGGGGAGCCATGCCAGCGTGTTGGAAAAGCCCCCTTCCCCCTACTGAAGCCCAATTCCAGACCCCTCCCTGCTTCTGGGTGACCCTCACAGCCAGGGAAGTGCCGCCTGTGCTGGTGCCTCTTGGCTGTCACTGTCGCCTCCTCCAGGAAGCCCTCGACCATTCCCGTCCAGCACTGGGCGCATCAAGCTGTGCTCACCGGTTGGCTTCCTTCCCGCAGGCCTTGGTGGCTCTGCCCACAGTGGGAAACAGCAGCCTGGAGGGGAAAACCTGTGTCCGGCCTGTGCTGTCCCTCCCCGCTGGGCGTCCGCGGGGCAGTTGCGTAGTCTCAGCCTCTGTGTTGTCATCTTGACGATGGAGACACCATTTAAAATGGTGAGGATCGACTGAGACAAGCCATTTGAAAGCATCCTGTTCCCAAACCTGAGTTACTGAAAGCAGCCAAATAGCACAGGATGCCCGCCTGTTTGTTGGACGTGTGCTTAGCAGAGACGAGGGGGTTTCGGTGGCCCAGGGGGAATTCGAAGGGCCGTGGAAGGACTCTCTACTTCAAAAACGCCTCGACTCGATTTCCTGCTGGGTCATTATATTTTTCTTATAAATAATTTTCTCTTCTTAAGTGTCAATTTTCTGGGAGGTTGTTGGCCGGTTCGGGCTATGGTTCAAACATACTTTAATTGATTTAATAGATTGAATTCATTTCCACTGAAAACCACGCTGCTAAACCATAGGGAATGGGTGGCTACTTTTCCCGTTGTCATTGGTGGTGGTGGGTGTGCGGGAGGGATGACTAATTTGAGGGAGGTGGGCTGGCACTGGGGCTTCAAGGGAGCCGGGGCACCAGGGTCAGGGAAGGGAGCCCAGAACCCAGACCCGTGTGCCGGCAGCACCCTCTGTTCCATTGTTCTCCAATGACATCCTGTTTCCTTGATCCTAAATTGCAAACACACATTCCTCTCGAGTGCCTGTGGACGGTGTTCACATCCTGGGCAAAGTGTTTATGTCCGCACATGAAGGACCACCTGGTGCCAGGGGAGGCCCTTTCGCTTGACCCTGGCTCCTGGCGGGCGCGCTCCAGGCTCCCAGGCCCCCAGGCCAAGCTCGCTGCACAGCTCCTATAGCCATCGCGGGCCAGCACGGGCCAGCGGGAGACCTCGGGAGTCCTGGGTGCTCCCTCTTAGCAGAGACTGCGCTCCCTAAGCCAGGGATGCAGGTCTCGCCCCTAAACCAGCCAAGCAAGAACCACAAACAACCCACAATCTGCTGAGTCACTTCCCCAGCGGAGCCTTTGTTTCTGAGCCAGTGAAGGCCGCTCAGACCAGATCCCTGATCCTCAGAGTTTGGACAGAGAGTCACCAGCATCAAAGTCACTTCCTTGCAAATGCAGATGAGTGAGCCCCACACTAAGCACGAGGCTGTGCCCGCCTGAGTCTGATTCTGGCTCCAGCTGCCCACTGCTTCCAGGGTTCCAGGGTGCCCTGGCCCAACGTGTGGGGCAGCGGCTCAGTCCCTTGCTCACCACCTCAGTTGCTGAGTCCCACAGCTCGGCGGGAGCCTGGGGAGAGCTTCGCTGGTTTGTCTTGTCTCTTGGGGTGACACCCAGGCCCTCTTCCTGGTAGTCACAGGGAGCGCTAACCTGGAGGTCTGTGGGCTGTGGCCGTTTCCCATGGCTCGTTTTCCTAATAGCTGCATGCCATGGATGCCCTGGCTTCTGCAGTGAGGGAGCAAGGCCGATGTGGGGTTCTCCCCCGTGGTAGTGGTTAGCTGAATCCCGAGCGCAGACGCCCTGTTAGGCAGCTTTGTGCTGCAAACGGCGATTTGGACTTGGAGTCAGAAAACCCGGGTGTGGCTCTGCTCCACGTTAACAGTGCAAACCAATTCTCAGTCGGGGGGATTTTCCCCTAGACGACCATCTGGCAGCTTCTGGAGACATTTTCAGTTGTCACGACTGGGGCTGGGTGGGTGCTACTGGCATCCAGTGGGTAGAGGCCAGGATGCTGCTGACTGTCCCGCCATGCACAGGATGGTCCCCGCCACAAAGAAGTTCCTGGCCCGAATTCCGTGGTGGCGAGGGGGAGAAATCCTGTGGCAAACTGAGGCCTCCGTTTCTCCATCTGTAAGTTGGAGTCAGTCTAGATCAGTGTTTTACAAACTGAGTCACGAGCTATGGGTCCTAAAATTAATTTAGTGGTTGTAACTAGCATTTAAAAATATTAAACAGAGTAAGATAGAAAATGTCAGAAAATATCAGAGCCTGTGATACATGGTGGGGGTAAGTGTGTGTGTGTGTGTGTGTGTGTGTCTGTGTGTGTGTGTGTGTGTCGTGGGTCACTAAGTGAGTTGTTTTTACTATGCTTTCCGGGCAACAGAGTTTAAGAACCGCTTGTTTAGATGATCTCTAAGATCCGTCCTCTGCCACAGTGTGTTTCTCTGAATTGTAGGCTCCTCCAGGTCACACTCTCAAAAATCCCTGCCAGGCTCTTGCTCAGGTGTGGGCTGACTGCTTGTCAAGCCCCTGGGCCGTCCAGAGCTGGGAGTGCATAGGCTCCAAGAAGTGTGGTCCTCACTGAAGGCCTGAATGCCAGCCCCTCCTGCCCTAGACTGTTTTGGGTTTATCTCTGGGTGGTATGGGGGCCAGGGGTGGGGAACCTGTGGCCTTAAGCCCACATGTGGCCTTCTAGGTCCTTAAATGTGGCCTTTTGACTGAGTCCAAACTTTACAGAACAAATCCTTTCATTGTCTTGTAAAATTCCTGCAGCAGGTGAATGAAAGTCCTGGGGCAGCCAGCCCCACCTCTCCTTGCCCACGGGGCTGCCCCTCAGTGCTCAGCTCTGCTCGCGGAGCAAACCCTTCCAATACCTACCATGGCCTCCTGCTGGAGTCCCAGCTGTGCCGTCACTTACTGGTCCTGTGGTCCCGGGCATGTTACCCCAGCTTGGTAGCCAGTGCGGGCAGGCTTGCTCCACCAGTGACCTGAGAAGGGCCCGGGCTCCCACACCCTCCCACACGTCTCTCCTGGGTCTCATTCGACTGTCTGCTCCTGCAGAATTCCTGGCTTGTTCAGCCTCGCAGGCCCTACTTTTCAATCGCACAGGGACAGCGACCTCCAGGCTTTCCTGCGGGACAAGCTCAGCCCTGCCTCCTGTGGAATGAGTGACTTGCTTAGGTGATTTTGTGTCTTTCCAAGCCTCAAAGAGCTACGGATCAGCAGCGGTGGGGCCCTGCTGCACCCCGGCTGCCTGGTTGCCTCGGAAGCGTTCCCTGCCCTCCTCCAGCCCCAGCCTCCCAGGGCAGCATGTCTCCACCGCCCTTTCTGAACCCCGTGAGGGGAGTCTGCAGGGAGAGGTGCACGGGACTCTTCCTCGCTTCCAGGAAGGAGGCACCTTGGGCTCAGTGGTGACCTGCTGGCCAAGGGACCCCTGAGGCAGGGGCAGAACTCCCTGTCTCTCTGCCCTGTGTGGTGGGGGTGGGGTGGGGTGGGGGGTGGAGGGGCGATTCCACTGACCGGGAGACAGTCTCAGTGGTCACAAGGGCACAGAGGCCCAGGCCTCATGGGCTTATTTGCCCACTGCCCAGCAGACGGCCTTCTGCTCGAAGGTCTCAGTGCGGAGGTGTGGGAGGGGCCCTGCCACAGGGGCTCCACGGTGGCTGCTGTGCAGTGTTCTGAGTGTCGGCCCCAAACGGGGCCAAGGCTGAGGGAGGGACTTGGTCTTGGGCCACTGCAGACGACTCGGGGTCCCAGAAGGCCCCTGGGAGGGACTGCAAATCAGAGGTTGTTGCCAGGCTGCCCTATTTGTTTGCTTTTCCAACTTTTTATTATGAAAATTTTCAAACACAGAAGAGTTGAAAGAATATGACATCCATAATACCCATCGCTCAGAGTCTACCATTACTGATAAAATGAAAAATAATTACTCTGTTTACTCTCTTTGTTCTTTGGTTCTGTTTGTTTTCTTTAGTTAATTTCCTGCCATCAGAAAGTTTGCGCGACTTCTAAAGTTTTGCTTGCTGCAAAAACTGTTCTAAGTGCAAACGCATAATGGGCAAGGCCCCTTGGCTCAAACAGGACAGAACTCCTTTAACTTTGGGGGATGGGCGCCTCCTTTTTTTCCCAGCAGTGTTGGTCTGGGGCTGCAGAATGTGGTCTGTGGACTGTTGGTGGTCTGCGGGCTCTTGCTGGTGGCACTGACCTGCTAATGGCATATCATGTAAGACTATTCTCAGAATGAAGTCTCACCAGGAAAAAGTCTACTTTCTGGCTCATTCTGGTTTGTGTGTGTGTGTGTGTGCGCGCGCGCGCACACCAGGTGGTCATGGTCCTCCTGCAGCCTTGGTCCTGCCCAGACCCCTGCTGGGGGGCTCCTCTTCTCCCAGCTGGGAGTGAGGAGGCCCCTTCCTTCCCTCCCTGCATCAGCGGCCTGGCCACGTAGCGACACCTCAAGTCAACAGAGCTTGCCAAAGTTTCCGGTTCCACAGACATCTTTGCCTCCTCTTTTGCTGAGGACCTGGAGCCCACACTCTCTCACCCCTCTTAGGAGAGGACGTATCTGCTCATTGTCAAGGCTGACCTTTCCACCCGGGTCCTACGCCCCACCCTTTAGGCCCCCAAGGCCCTGTGTCCAAATATGAGCTCTCTATCTTCCCTGTTTCCATCAGTTTCTCTGGCTCCAAGGCTCAAGACCAGACTCTATATTGTCCCTTCTGGTACCTTCGTCTTCTATGGCTGATCAGTTATCTTTGAATACCAAGAGCCAGCACAAGCAGCCGTCGTCAGAGGCTGGCTGTGGCTCAGGAAACTTCAATAATGCTGTGGACTAGCACTCTGGAAGGCTGAGGTGGGCGGATTGCTCGAGGTCAGGAGTTCGAAACCAGCCTGAGCAAGAAAGAGACCCCGTCTCTACTATAAATAGAAAGAAATTAATTGGCCAAATAATATATATAGAAAAAATTAGCGGGGCATGGTGGCGCATGCCTGTAGTCCCGGCCACTCGGGATGCTGAGGCAGCAGGATCGCTTGAGCCCAGGAGTTTGAGGTTGCTGTGAGCTAGGCTGACACCATAGAAGTCACTCTAGCCTGGACAGCAAAGCGAGACTCTGTCTCAAAAAAAAAAACAAATGCTGTGGGAATTGCTTCCTGCCTGCGTTTCCTCTTTCATGCCACTGCCATCAGCCTCGCCTACCTGTTCACCCCTCACAATCACGCAGCTGTCAGAGGCGGCTTTATCTTGCGTTTGACCATTCAAACATCTCCAGTGGCAATACCATTTATTGTGTCCTCATTAAGTTCCAAGTGCTGTGTGAAACACTTGACTTCTGTCTCTAAACTCCCAGAGAATCAAATTTAGTAAACTGAGGGGAGATTCATGGATGTTCATCTTAAACAAATAGTGCAGGTATTCTGGCGCGGGCAGTCCGCAGATACTGCTCTAAATCCCACTGTCCTAGAGTGCCACAGCTCAACACTGCCGCTTCGCTCGCTGTCCCGCAGCACGTTCAAATGCTGCGTGCTTGTCTCGTCTTTGTGCCGAGACTGTAAGATTGTAAAGAAGCAAGAGATCATGCTTTTACATTTTTCTTTTGTGAAATAGAAGAGAAGCCACTCAATAAATATTTTTAGGTGAATGGAAAAATGAGTGAGCCAATGAGATTTTTAGGGAGATTTTTCTTGCCCCTTTGTTAAGTCTTTTTGGGGAGATTTCCACTGAGATGAGACTGTAAAGATAATGATTATTAACTTTTTTGGGGGTAATAATCGCTACTACAGACTCTTTTCTCTTTCAGGGGACTTCCTAAACGGCAAGAGAGTGGGCCTCTCTGTGTATCTTGGGGAGTTTTTTGACATCCGTTTGTTTGTCAATGGTACCGTGCTGCAGGGGGACCAAAGGTAAGTCAGGAGCCCCGAATGCCCAAGTCAGAAAGGACCCTGGGGATCCCCTTGCACAGCCCCCTCATTCTTCAGATGGAGAAGCTGGGGTTCAGAGAGAGGAAGTAAATGTGCCCAGAGGAAGTGAGTACCAGGGCTGGGTGAGAGCCACGTCTCCTGACGCCAGGGCCAGGCCCTCAGCTGCTTTGCACCATGGCCTCGGCCTTGTGACATGGGGCTGGGTTGGAAGGTGGGAGGACGTCCAAATATGCATGGGAAGCCCACTTCCGAACCCGTCCTTTGCCCTCCAGCGTCTCCATGCCCTATGCCTCCAAAGGGCTGTATCTGGAAACGGAGGCTGGGTACTACAAGCTGTCCAGTGAGGCCCATGGCTTTGCGGCCAGGATTGATGGCAGCGGCAACTTTCAGGTCCTGCTGTCGCATAGACACTTCAACAAGACCTGTGGGCTGTGTGGCAACTTTAACATCTTTGCTGAAGATGACTTTAGGACCCAAGAAGGTAAGATTTTGCGGGATGCCACTTTCCTAAAGGTGGTCATGTGTTTTATTTCCCTGCTCACAAACCTCTCCTAACACACCTCCCCTGGCATTAAAGAATCACTGTGACTGCACCTCAGTTTATCTTGCCAGTCTTAGCATTCCCCCTCCATGCCTAGACCTACAGTCAAACCAGATCTTAGAGCTCCTCAAACCTGACTTTGTTCAACTTTGAATTCTCCATAGCAACTTACATATGGTAGATGGCTGGCAAACGCTGGGTGGTTTGAGTGCACCCTCCTGAGCCCACTCCAGTGGAGTGGATAAAATCTGCAAAGAGGGTCCTCCACACTGTCCAAAAAGGCCACTTTATGTGTGTGTACTTGTGTGTGTTCAATAAGCCATAGAAGGTAATATGGATAATGTGAAAAACACTACTAGTATTTAACCTTTTCTAGTTACTATTTAACTAGTACTACTTTTTTAAATAGTAGTATTTAAATACTACTAGTATTTAAGTATTTCAATTACATAAACATTCAGTTAGTGATGTTCCCTTGCAAAAGCTGAATATTTGTATATAAGTTATCTTTCTTCTTTATGTCCCAACTAACTACCCTCTAATTAAGAGGTACAGAGAAACAGTTGATTGTTCCTTTTATTGTACTGTACCATATTGGAACATAGTAAGATCATTTGTTTTTGTCTTCTCCAGTACTGATTTCTCAAATAATTTTATTGTCTAATATGTACACTTAGGGCTATAAATTGTCCTCTAAATGCCCCTTTAGCAGCACCATACCAATTTTGATATGTAGCATATTTTCATTTAGTTCTATGAATTTTCTAATTTCCATTTTGAGTTCTTTTATAACGTATAGTGTGTTTAAAATCTTTAAATATTTAGAATTTTAAAAAAAGTTTTTTAATTTCAGCATATTATTGGGGTACAAATGTTTAGGTTATGTGTATTGTCCTTGCCCCACACGAGTCAGGGCTTCAAGCATGTCCCTCCCCTAGATGGTGCGCACTGTACCCATAAAGTATGTTTACCCACCCCTCCTCCCCTCTCCCATCTGCCCAACACCCAATGAATGTTATTACTATATGTGCACTAAAGTGTTGATCAGTTAATACCAATTTGATGGTGAGTACATGTGGTGCTTGCTTTTCCATTCTTGTGATACTTCCCTTAGTAGAATGGGTTCCAGTTCCATCCAGGATAATACGAGAGGTGTTATATCACCATTGTTTTTTGTGGCTGAGTAGAACTCCATGGTAGACATATACCACATTTTATTAATCCATTCATGGATTGATGGGCACTTGGGTTGTTTCCACATCTTTGCAATTGTGAATTGTGCTGCTATAAACATTCAAGTGCAGATGTCTTTGTTATAGAATGACTTTTGTTCTTTTGGGTAGATGCCCAGTAATGGGATTGCTGGATCAAATGGTCGTTCTACTTGTTTCTCTTTGAGGTATCTCCTTATTGCTTTTCACAGAGGTTGAACTAGTTTGCAGTCCCACCAGCAGTGTAGGTATTCCTATCTTTCCATATCCACACCAACATTTATTGTTTGGGGCTTTTTGATAAAGGCCATTCTCACTGGAGATAAATGATATCTCCTTGTGGTTTTGATTTGCATTTCCCTGATGATTAGATATGTTGACCATTTTTTCATATGTTTGTTGGCCATTATTCTGTCTTCTTTTGGAAAGTTTCTGTTCATGTCTTTTGCCCACTTTTTGATAGGGTTGTTTGATGGTTTTTTTTTTTTTTTTTTTTTTTTGAGAAAGAGTCTCACTCTTTGCCCAGGCTAGGGTGCTGTGGCATCAGCCTAGCTCACAGCAACCTCAAACTCTTGGGCTCAAGCAATGCTCCTGCCTCAGCCTCCCAAGTAGCTGGGACTACAGGCATGTGCCACCATGCCCGGGTAATTTTTTCTATATATTTTTAGTTAGCCAATTAATTTCTTTCTATTTATAGTAGAGACGGAGTCTTGCTCTTGCTTCTGCTGGTTTTGAATTCCTGACCTTGAGTGATCCTCCTGCCTCGGCCTCCCAGAGTGCTAGGATTACAGGCATGAGCCACTGTTCCTGGCCGGGTTGTTTGATGTTAAAGTTACCTCTTTGTAACTAAATTTATTTCTAAATTAAGTTAAAAAAATTTGAAGACTTGTTTGTGGCCTAGTACATAATTTTTTTTTTTTTTGCAATTGTTCTATGTGTGTTCAAAAAGAATATATTTTCTGACTGGCCCAGGATTCTATATATACTTGTTGAATTAAGTTTGTTAATTGTGTTATTCAAATATTCTATATGTTTACTACTTTTTGTCTGCTTCATCTAACTCATACTAAGATAGCTATGTTAAATTTTTCTATAATGGTGCTGAATTTGTCAATTTCTTCATGTAATTCTGTCAAGTTTTGCTTCGTATATTTTGAGATTTTTTTGTTATTAGTTTTTAGAAGTGTTGAATTTTTTCTAGTGAATTGTTTCTTTTATGTAATGACTCTCATCATTTTTAACAATACCTTCAGCCTTAAAATCTGTCTGATATTAATATAGGTACTCTATCTTTCTTTTGGTTAGTATTTGCTTGATATATCTTTTTCATTCTTTCAACCTTTCTGAGTGATTTTTAGGTGTGTCTCAGGAAAGGAGCAGATAGCTGGATTTTATTATCATTCTTTTAAAAGTCATATTTATTGAGGCATAACTTATATACAGTAAAATTCATACTTTCATGTACAGTTCTATGAGTTTCACAAAAGTATAGTGTCATATAACCACCACAATCAAACTATAGAACAGTTTCAACACCCCCCAAATTCCTCATGCTCCTTTGTAGTCAAACTCTCCCTTAATTCCCAGCTCCTTGTAGCCAGTGATTTTTTTTCTCTGTTTCTATAGTTTTGATTTTTCCAAAACTCATATAAATATAATCATATAGTAGAGTCTTCTAAGTCTAACTTCTTTCATTTAACATAACACATTAGAGATTCAGCCATGTAGTTGCATGTATCAATAATTTGTGCCCGTTTATTGCCAAGGAATAGTGCCACAATTTGTTAACCATTCACCAGCTGAAGGAAACTTTGTTGTTTCTAGTTTGGGGAAATTATGAATAAACCCACTATAAACATTCATGTATAGATTTCCCCCTCCAGCCCCCTAATTTTAATTGTGCTATAAAACACATAAACTTTACTAGCTTAACCATTTTTATCTATAATAGTTCAGTGGTATTAAGCACATTCATGTTGCACAACCATCATTACCATCCATCTCTAGAACCCTTTTCATCTTGTAAAACTGAAACTCTATACTCAGTAAACAATAACTCCCCATCCTCTCCTCATAGTCCCTGGAAACTACATTCTACTTTCTGTTTCTACATCTTTGACTACTCTAAGTACATCATAGAGTGCAATTATACAATATTTGTCTTTTTGTGATTGGTTGATTTCGCGTTACATTATGTTCATTTATATTGTAACATATGTGAGAATTTCCTTCTTTTTAAAAGGCTCAATAATATGTTGTATATGTAGATACCACACTTTGCTTATCTATTTATCCATCAAAGGACACTGAGATTGCTTCCATATTTTAGCTGTAGTGAATAATGCTGTTATGAACATTGCTGTTATGAAGATATGCACAAATATCTCTTCAAGATCCTGCTTTCAATCCTTTTGAGTGTACACGCAGAGATGGAATTGCTGGATCACAAGACAATTCTATTTTTAATTTGTTGAAGAACCACCATATTGGTTTCCATAGCAGCTGTATCATTCATTTTACATTTTACATTCCCACCAATAGTGTATAAAGGGTTCCAATTTTTCTATACCCTTGCCAACACCTTTCTGTTTCATTTTTTTAATATTAATAGTTGCTGTCATAACAGGTGTGAGATGATATTCATATATAGGTTTTTGTGTAAACATATGTTTTAAATTTCTCCAGGTAAGTGTCTAGGAGTTGGTATGACAAGTGTATGTTTCACTTCATAAGAAACTGCCAAACTGTTTCCAAAGTAGCTATAGTAGCTGTCTACGCCATTTGCATTTCTACCAGCAAGGCATGAGTTCCAGTTGCTCTGAATCCTTGCCAGCATCTGGTATTGTCAGCCTATTTTCTTATTTTAGCAATTTTGATAGATGTATAGTGATATCTCATTATTATTATTATTATTATTATTATTTTTTTTTTGAGACAGAGTTTCACTTTATTGCCCAGGCTAGAGTGAGTGCCGTGGCGTCAGCCTAGCTCACAGCAACCTCAAATTCCTGGGCTCAAGCAATCCTGCTGCCTCAGCCTCCCAAGTAGCTGGGACTACAGGCGTGTGCCACCATGCCCGGCTAATTTTTTTTTCTATATATATTTTAGTTGGCCAATTAATTTCTTTCTATTTATAGTAGAGATGGGATCTCGCTCTTGCTCAGGCTGGTCTCGAACTCCTGAGCTCAAACGATCCGCCCACCTTGGCCTCCCAGAGAGCTAGGATTACAGGCTTGAGCCACCATGCCCAGCCTATTATTATTTTAATGTAATATAATCTTTTCTGTCTTATTATTGTGAAGTTTTATCTCTTTTCATTCATTTTATATTAAATATATTGTTCATATTAATACATTTAGATTTATATTTACTACCTTATTTTGTGCTTTCTACTGTTACTACTTTTTCTATCTACTTCTTTCCTTACTATCCTCACTCTTTCCTGACCTTGTTGGCATTATTATTATTAAATTTGGCATTATTATTATAGTTTTACACAATCAGTGCTTGTTTAAATATGCCTTCATGTTTAACAGATTCTTTGCTCATAATTTCTCCTTTCATTTGGGGTCAATTCCTATTTTCCTAAAAAAATATCCTTTAGTAGTTCCTTCATTCAAGACTTGGCAGTGAACATGGGAAACAATACTCCCTCATTCTCATGTGACACTTCAGCTAGGTTCAGAACTCTACTGTCAGTTATTCCTTACAGTACTTTGAGGAATTTCATTGTTGCTGTTGAGAAGTATGCCGTCAGTCTAATTGTTATTTCTTTGAAGATATTACATCTTTTATTGCTGTGTATAAGTAATCTCTTTGTTTTTGGTACTTTGGAATTTCACTCTGTTGTGTCTAGGTGTGAGTTTTATTTATTTATTTTTTGAGACAGAGTCTCACTCTGTTGCCCAGGCTAGAGTATGTGCCGTGGTGTCAGCCTAGCTCACAGCAACCTCAAACTCCTGGGCTCAAGCAATGCTCCTGCCTCAGCCTCCCAAGTAACTGGGACTACAGGCATGTGCCACCATGCCCAGCTAATTTTTTTTCTATATATTTTTAGTTGTCCAATTAATTTATTTCTATTTTTAGTAGAGACGGGGTCTTGCACTTGCTCAGGCTGGTTTTGAATTCCTGACCTTGAGTGATCCTCTAGCCTTGGCCTCCCAGACTGTTAGGATTACAGGCGTGAACCACTGCTCCTAGTCATAGGTGTGAGTTTTATTTTTACTGTCTACCTTGGGACTTATTGTGATCCTGTAATCTGAAGATTCCTTTCCTTCATCAGATTTAGAAAAATTTCAGTTTTTGTTTTTCTCCTTTGGGAACTATTCGATTTATGTTGGAAATTTTTATTTCATCTCTCTTTTTTTTTTTCTGTTTACCTTACTTCCATTTTTCTGTCTTTTTATCCCACTGTGTTGCTTTCTGGGTGATTTGCTTAGAGCAAGTGGTGTGCTCATGCTGGTTGCTGAGAACAAGTTGTGTGCATCTCTTCCCAGCTCCACATTTAGCAATGTCATGTTGGTGGCTTGAAATTGCTCATGGTAGGAATATTGCCAAAAATTTGTTTTTTCCTGGAGAGCTGACTTATCAGCATATCACCGCTTGGATCTATCTTCTAGTTCACTAATTCTCAACTCAGTCTAATCTGCAGATGATGTCTAACCTGTCAACTGAGAATTCTTATTTCATTGACTACATTTGTAATTTTAGAAGCTCTTTAATTTTAGAATCTGGCTCTTTTTCTATTCTATTATTTTTCTTATTGTCTTATTCTTTTATCAAGTTTCAATTTCTTCTTTATAACAATAATTTTAAATATATTTGTTTTATAACCTCTATATAAAACTTTTGTTATCTGAAGTTTTTGTAGTTCTCATGCTGCGATTTTTATGTCTGGTGACTCTTACTTGTAGTGAATTGCTTACTATGTTTCGTAATTTTAGATTGTGAGCTCATCTTTGAAGGGTTTTATGTTAATTTTTCAATATGGACTTACTAAATCTTACGGGAAGTATAAACTGGAATTTGAATCTGTATGAGGACTTTCCCACAACTACAAATTTTCAGGGAAGACTTTTTTTCCACTCCGATCCAGAGCCCAGACCAAGGTAACAAACCTCTTTTGTTTCCTTTTTTTTCAGAGTGGATTTTTTTCTTGTCAGCTTTCTCATGGAGGGTGTCATAGTCCTCCAAGGGTCCCAGCTTCACAGTGGGGGCTCAGGTTCACCTCCCCCCAACATGCAGATCTGAGACTCATTTCCATCTCCATGGAGCTGTTAATCCCAAACCCCTTGGTTGGCAAGATTGCCACCCTCACTCTAGTAGTCTGTAACCAGAACATCATCACACTTGCCGGTTCTGGTTTTCAATTTTCTCTTCTTATCCTTTTCCTCTTCCTTCTTTTTTTCTGTTGAAATTCCCATTTTTGTGTGTGTGTGTGTGAGATTAGCCATGGATCTCATAGAGTATTTGTCCATCATAGTGACACAGTTTTCAGGTTTTTCTAATTTGCCATATTGCTAGAAATAGAAATCCCAGTCCTAAAATATCTTTCTTTCTTATTCCAGGCTTTAAGGCTTGAAAACTAAGAATGGGATCTATGCTATGAGAAAGAAGGTGGTGTTTTTTGACAAGAAGTCAGGATTCTAGTGATATTCTGGAAATCATCCTCAGAGGACTGGGGGTTTAGTTCTCTTTGGTTGGTAAAGACTCAACAATATTTGTCACTAAACAGCTAACCTTGCTTCTTGCCTTCTGAGGGTCTGCCCAGCTTGGCTTTAACTCTGGGTCTCAGAGAGTTTTCTCTAAACAAGAATATTTGTAATTCTACATATTGGAGAGCCTTACGCATCATTCTAGATTTAGCCCATAAAATTTCATTTCAAAGACATTCAGGGCTGAAAAGAGGCTGTCTAGTCTGATTCCTTATTTACACATGAGGAATTGGGCTCAGTGGAATGATGGCATCAGCCCAGATACCAGGGTGATAGAAGGAGCTCTCCCCAGGAAACAAGCCTCTTCTCTGCCTCTTTCTTAACACGATGTGTTAGAAAGTGTCCAAGCCTGTGTGGTACGGAGTGACTGAGTGCCCAGAGAGCACCTGTCACACTGCCTGGCACACAGTAGACACCCCACAAATTTAAATTCTCTTCCCTTTGGCTTCTCTCATATATCAGTTTCTTATGGTTGCCATCAAATTACCACCAACTTGGTGGCTTGATACAGTGGAAATGTATTCTTTTATGGTTCTGGCAGTCTGAAATCAAGGTGCTGGCTGAGCCTGCGCCCTGCTCTAGGGTAGAATCTGTTCCCAGTGTCTTCCAGCTTCTGCCCGTGCGCCTTGGCTGTGGCTGTGTCGTTCCAGGCTCTGCCTCCGTCTCCTCCTCTGCAAGTGTCGTTGTCTGATTTCCCTCTGTCTCTTATAAGGATACGTATGATTGCGTTTAAGGCCCAGCCCGCTAACCCAAGAGAAGGGTTTTCTCTAAAGATTCTTAACTTAAGCATACCTTTTGCCATATAAGATAATATTTACAGGTTCCAGGGATTAGGGAGTGAATATATCTTTGGGGGAACATTGTTTTTTCTGCCTGTCAAATGCTAGATGCCGACTGACTATATTCTAAGTCTTCACCTTTATTTTCTTTCCCCAGGGATAGTTTATTTCTTATTCCCAAGTGCATCACTTGACCTTGAAACATGCTTCACTCTTCCAGGCCTGGGTATGCAAAGAACTGCTCACCCCACTACTGCGAAGGCGGCAGTCCCACGCTGCCTTCATGATAAAGATTCAGCAGTGTCATCAGGCAATTACTTTGCACCAGGCCCGCCGTCCCCGAGGCCCTCACAGTCCATTGCAGGCAGCAGGGATGCCGTGAGAGCCTGGGGGGCACAGTGACCAGGGGCGTGGGTTCCACATCATGTCCTCACCTTCACTGTGCAAAAATATTTTCGGCATCCACAATCGGTCAGATAAGAATGTAGAGGTAGGAGGCACAGCCCGTGCGTGGCCTTAATTAGGGAACTCACGGTTGAGCGCGAGATGAATATAGGCAGAAAGAACACTAACCCGGAGCTGCTGGGAGTTCTGGGAGCAGGATGCCCAGGGCACAGGGCAGGGGTCCAGAGAAGGGGCACACCCATCCAGGCTGGGGTCAGGAGCGGCGGGATCAGAAAGGCTCCCGGGCGGTGGCCCCTGAGCCGCAGCTCGAGGGATGAGGGAGAGCGGGAGTGGGGAGGACGATCTGCACAGGAGGAGGGGGGCACAGGCATGGAGGAGTGCGAGGGAGGGTATCTCCTCATCATCAACAGGCCTAGAGTTTTCACTCAGAAGTCCTGGGACAGGTGGGACTGAAGCGTCATTTTCCTGAAATTTTGCTCCACAGGGACCTTGACCTCGGACCCCTACGACTTTGCCAACTCGTGGGCGCTGAGCGATGGGGAGCAGCGGTGCAAGCGGGCGCCCCCGCCCAGTGGCCTGTGCAACTCCTCCTCTGGGGAAATGCAGCAGGTGGGTCCGGCCCGGTTGGTGTGGTCCGGGTGGCGGGTGACTTCTGGATCTAAAGGGCCGAAGGACTCAGTCTCAGGCCTTCCATCCGGGTAGGAGCAATCTACCTCCATGAGTCCCCCAGCCCCTCTGAAAACCAACCGTGGCTGGAGTCATCTCTAATGGTGATACTTTTCTGGGCCTGGAACTCTAAAATTGGGTCTGGACTAATGTGTAAGTGAGTGAGGCACAGCCCTCAGCACCTAATCATGTCCCCAGAGGCTCTGCCTCCAAATGCCACCACCTTGGGGTTTAAGTTCCAACACACGGATTGTGGAGGAACATGTGCGTTCAAACCACAGCAGCGAGTAACCGCGCTTTTCTGTGTTGGTCCACTGACCTCTCTCATCCCCACATGTCGCCAACATCACCTGCCAGGTGTTTGAAATCCTACCAATAGAAAACCACTTCTTTTTTCTTAAAGTGGCTGTTGTAAATAAGAAATGGGAGGGGAAAGCCTTCTATCCTATCCTACCCTATCCTATGCAATCCTACCCTATGTAATCCTACCCTATGCTATCCTACCCTATCCTACCCTATTCTATCCTACCCTATCCTATGCTATCCTACCCTATCCTATCCTACCCTACCCTATTCTATCCTACCCTATCCTATGCTATCCTACCCTATCCTATGCTATCCTACCCTATTCTATCCTACCCTATCCTATGCTATCCTACCCTATCCTATCCTACCCTACCCTATTCTATCCTACCCTATCCTATGCTATCCTACCCTATCCTATCCTACCCTACCCTATCCTATCCTACCCTATCCTATGCTATCCTACCCTATCCTATGCTATCCTACCCTATCCTATCCTATCCTACCCTATCCTATCCTATCCTACCCTATCCTATCCTATCCTACCCTATCCTATCCTACCCTATCCTATGCTATCCTATCCTATCCTATCCTATCCTATCCTACCCTATCCTATCCTATCCTACCCTATCCTATCCTACCCTATCCTATCCTATCCTATCCTACCCTATCCTATCCTACCCTACCCTACCCTACCCTACCCTACCCTATCCTATCCTATCCTACCCTATCCTATCCTATCCTACCCTATCCTATCCTACCCTATCCTATGCTATCCTATCCTATCCTATCCTATCCTACCCTATCCTATCCTATCCTACCCTATCCTATCCTACCCTATCCTATCCTATCCTACCCTATCCTATCCTACCCTACCCTACCCTACCCTACCCTACCCTACCCTATCCTATCCTATCCTACCCTATCC
>VSMD01043339.1:0-25309 GCA_008750895.1 Mirza zaza
AAAAAAAAAAAAAACCTCAGAGCAGAGAAAAAGTCTAAGTAAGCATATCCCGAAAACTCAGGTGCCATACATTAGACTTCAGTTTTGGATGGCAAAAGCAAAAAACACAAAAAAAGCAAAAACAAAATTATAAATGACCAAAGGAAAATTTTTTGCAAGTCTTACTATAATAGAAAGCTAATTTCTCTGTATATATAAAGAGCTTGTACAATTAAATAAGAAAAAGATCACCAGCCCAACAGGAAAATGAGCAAAAAATAGGTACAAATGGTTTCCAGGAAGGGAAATACAAATGATCTTGAATAAAGGCACTCAAAGTTCATTCATATTTAATTAATGAATTAATATATAATAAATGTAAGTAAAATAGAGTTAATCTATTCCTATGCTGGTGCCACAGTTTTAATTGTTGTAGTAAAAAATCCTCCCTAATTGTTATGATTTTAAAAGAAATTTAGCCATTTTTCTACGGGCAAGTGATACAAGTATCGATAAGACTTTAGTATGTTAAGAAAGTTCGTATCTTATAGCAGTATAGAAAGGACGGCTTATATAATAAATGGGATTGAGATCACTAGCTATCCATTTGGGAAAAGCAAATGCAGACTCCTCCCTCACTGAGACCCTCTCCCAGGCTGATTGTGAGGTAGGTCTGATTTTGAAAACAAGGCTACAAACGCAGAGCCCCGCGCATTCAACACACTCGTGCACCACACCTGCCTCCTCCCCTCTGAGACCAGAATGGTCATCAAAGCTATCTGTATAACTACACATACAGGTGGTTATTTTCTTCTTGACACTTTTGTGAATTTTTTCACATTGTCTACAACTTGAGTTTCGCTGAATTTTTTATACTTTATTATTTTCCCCTGATTGTTTCCTTTAAGATAGAATATACATTCATTGTTAAAAAATTTTGGGAAATATGGAAAAGCACAGAGAGGAAGTTAGAAGTCATAAGAGACTCTACTGAAAACATTAGGAAACACCATCCTCTCATTCAGGCAGGCTTTTGGTGGGCTCTGAATTAGCAAGTAGTTTGCAGTCCCCTTCTCAGAGGGGGTAGAGATGGCTTGTTACTCTGTGTGTCTCATCAGAGGCCAACCTGGATATACAACATGTCACTCAAACTGGGGCCCCCAGAGATGACGGGGGCCCAGCCATTGCCTGCAACGTCCAGGCTGCCATGGAAGCAGCTCTGCATGATGAAGACGCAGTGCAGGGGTGAGGCCATCCTTTGACAGCAGAGCAAAGAATATACCCACACAGTGCACATAAAAAGCCCAGATAGTGTTAAGAGTAAAATACAAAACATGAGAGTGTAAAAGTACGAGACAGATATTTCTCAAATCAGTTTCTCTTTCACAGTTTGAATGTGACATTATTAATAATGTTCCCCCTTCAGTATCCATGACGCCTGGGTGTACTACGATTCCTTTTCGTCTGTGAAGTCTCATTTGGCTTTTCTTAGGTTCCCATGAGGCTTGGAAAGTAGGCTGAGATTTGTATTTTCCTTATTTTCATATGTATCTCTAATAAAGCCATTAGTTGAAGGTTTAAAAAAAATGATATATAGGAAAAGCCATAATACAATGTGAACACTATGATCTCATTTCTCTAAAAACTAATGTGCAACATTTTTTAAAAAACTATATGGATATTAAAAAAACCTAGATGATATTTTTCAAAATTAACATTAATTTTCTTTGCGAGGTGAGATGATATATATTTTTGGGCTTTTCTGTATTTTCTACATCTATAATAAGCATGGATTGTTTTTATAATCAGGAAAAAATTCAATGCATGTTACTAGAATAAAAGAGAAAAGAATTATCTCCAGCACAAAACTGTTTTAAATGTGTGAGCAGTAGCCTGGATGGCTCTGCAGGGTGGAGGATGAGCTGCTATCATCTGGCAGCCATGGCTGTGGGTATGGGGCAGCCCTCCTGGGGCTGGGTCTTACCTATCATTTCCAGAGTACAGACTGGCATATTCTTCCTTGACCTCCTCTAAGCTGCTTGCATTCCCATCTGCCAGGTTGAAGGATTCTATTGAGGAGTTGAAAGCAAGGGTCACAAAGAGGAAGGTCAGGCCTGTGTGGAGTCTTCTCAGCCTTTCTGGCCCAGGTGGACCTTGGATGGGGCCCTGAACCCTCCCAGGGTCAGTGATAGGGAGGCCAGAGCCCAGTTTCCCCCTGTCCTTCTAGGTGTGAGGGGAGAGCACTGGACTGGCCCGCTTCTCCTCTGGCCTCTGAAGATGAGACCCGGTGCCTTCATCAGCACCCCAGTGGGGAACTCATCAGAAATCAGTGACTCCTGCCTGTCCTGCCAGACTGCAGGCTCCTGAGGACAGGTGCAAGACTATCAATCTTGGCCCACGCACAGTGTCTGGCACACAGTAGGTCTTCAACAAATATTTGTTGACTTGGTGCAACCCAGTCTCTCTGTTTTCAATAAAAAACCTGAACCAGCCTTCTCCCGGGAGGAAGAGGGAAGTGGCAGGTAGGGATCTATTACCTTTCAGCTTCAGCAAATTATCCAGGGTTTGTTCCAGTTCTTGAATGTGATTCTTCGTCTTATTGAGAATCTGCCACTGAGGATAGAGAGACAATGCTGAAAAGCCAGCCTTTCGCTGCAGAGACTGGTTTTGTGGACCCAGGACCCCTGTCCCTGGGCTGAGGCCGTGCTCCCTTAGATGCAAAGTCACATCCCTTGACCAGTAAAAAAGATGGGAAGTTTGTTCTGATGCACAGGAGGCATGAAGTTTCCTTCATATCCAAAAATGGATTCTCATCGAAATGCCAAAATACTTGGAAACAATCAAGCTTCATTCAACAAACTACTAGTGCCGTACAAAGGCAAATGACCACAGAGGCTACTTGAAGGTGGAATAAACGGTGACTGAGGGGGCACAGTCTGGACTTTATTTCTTCTCTACTTCCTTCTTGTATGTAACATTATGGTCAAAATGGTAATTGTAAGATTATTCAAAAGCAAGAAATGCTAAATGTCATTGGTTAGGCTGACTACCTATATCTGTCAGGGGTTATATACATTCCTCCGGTATGCACAAGGGCAAAGCTGTGTGCTAAGCCCCAGGGATACAGAGTACATAAGACAGTCTCTGCTTTGAGGGTGCAGAGACATTCTAACAGGGAAGGAAAGTGTGGAAACAACTCCTCATAACTCAAGATAGAATTAAGTAAGTACTAACAAGGGCTAAAAGCAAAAGGTTGTGGAAATATACAAGGGGGAGGAAATATTCCAACTGGAGGGATCCAGAAGATTCTGTGGAGCAGGACAGCTGAGCAGAGTGAGCCAAGCCGAGCTTTGAAGTGTGCCCAGAACCTCAAAGCCAGAGCTAACTGCGTGAGCAAAGACACAGAGGCTGGGAGAGGCAGGCCTTGTTCAGGGAACTGCCACAGGGAGATGTGGCCAGATTGTCGCTTGGTCAGTGGGAGGGGACCCCAAAGCAGCTAGGGGGTGGTACCCTGAGTTTTGCCATTCTAGATTGTCAGGGATTCTGGCTGGCGCCTAAAAAGGAGACTTGAGGGGAGCTGGAAGCACAGTGATCCGCCAACCCAGAGAAAGAGAAGGTGAAGAGAACAGCAGCTACAGGAAAACACAGTCGATTGCAAGAACACTCTGAACACTGCTTTCAGAGCAAGTCCCCACAATGCTCCTACACGTTCTGCTTTGCCTAGTGCTGGGTTCATGATTATGCCGTTGAGTCAGCAAGGACTCAGAACCCAGGGCCAAGTGGTTGCCAGAATCTTGGTCTTGTTCTTAGGGTATGAAGATGATTCTCTGGCTGCTATGGACTGAATGTTTGTGTCCCCCCCAAAATTCATATGTTGAAACCTAATCCTCAGTGTGATAATATTAAGAGGTGGAACCTTTTGGGAGGTGACTGAGTCATGGGGACATAGCCTCATGAATGGGATTAATGTCCTTATTAAAAGAGGCCCAAAGGAAATTGTTTGCCCTTCCTTCATGTGAGGAAGCAGCAAGAAGCCATATCTATGAACTAGAGAGCGGACCCTCACCGGACACCTAATCTGCTGCCACCTTGATCTTGAACTTTCCAGCCTCCAGAACTGTAAGCCAAAAATTTCTGTTGTTTTTAAGTTACCTGGTCTAAGGTATTTGTTGCTGCCCAGCAGGGGTGGCAGCTCCAGGCCAGTCCCCACTTTGCAGCACGGTCCCACCACGTGTGGAAACGTCTCCTCCCCACACCCAGGTCCCCATACCTTTGAGGCGGTGAGATCAGAATGGGAGTAAACGGTCTGCCTGAGGTTGCTGAAGAGCCCTGCCAGAGTGGCTCGGTGGCGGGCCTGGGACAGGCGTCTTCGGGCCACCCTCGGCTCGAGCTCCTGTGGCTGCTCCGGTGGCCCGGGCATTGCTTTGCCACCGGGGTCACTGCCTTCTTCAAGGGTCGCCATTATAAGCTGCAATGTAATATGGATTTTTTTTTGCCCTAAATAATAAAAATACAATATTAAAGGGAAAGGAAGGCAGATTGAAGGAGATAGATAGGACGGACCCAAACCAATGAATATCATCAATAACAGATACAAAATAAATCACTGACGACACGAAATCTGTTACTGAAGCTCGACTCCTAAAATCACAAGTCACCATGTTGGATTTACAGTTGAGGGGCACTGGGACTTACCTCAGGAAGTTTACAGCACATTGCAGGTATGTACCAGACACTTGTTAATTCCAAGCATGGCCAAGAAGAACAGCCATACCCTGAGATCTTGGCTTTACAGTCTGTTCAAAGCGGGATAGGTATGTGTCCCACCCTGTGATGTCTTTTCTACCTTAAGAATGACTCCTCTTTGATCTGAGTAGTGGTTACACACGTGTATACATATGAAAATAAATCCCTCAAGGTGTACACTTCAGATTTGTGAACTTTTCTGTGAATAGGTCTTTTCAAAAACAAAGAGGACAATGCACTTTACCACCTGTGAAAGCAAGAAGTCTTCTGACAACAGAGAGGCAGAATGGGGTTTGCCTTGTATTGCATCTAGTAGGTTCTGAAGATGATCATTATGTCATCCTTTGTCACATCTGAGCTTACAAACCAGGAGCCCTTTCCAAAGTGAGGTGATTCGGGGACTGATACGCAATAGCCATTTAATAAGAGACAGGGGCCAGGGCCTCTTACCTGAGCGGTGGAACCCTCCATCAGGTGCTCGCCTCGCCACTTGGGGGAGGTCTGCTCCCCAGTCCCCTGCCAGCTCTTGAACAGAGGGGCTGCATCTTCATCACCTCTGTACCCCCAGTGCCTGGCACAGAGTTCAGCCCCAATAGGTGCTCAGTGCTGGGGTTTCGGATGAATTAGAATGGGAGGTCTCCCCCGGGTTCGCTCTCCCCTGAGCTCAGTTCTGCTGCATGACAATGCATAACCTCAGCCAGAGGTTTGTCAGTTTTGATGTATGTCAGAGTCGCCTGGGGAGACTGTCAAAAATATACATGCCCATGCCCTGCCTTGCAAACACTGGGTCTGAATCCACCGGGGTGGGCTCAGCATCCAGCTCCCCAGGTGATTCTCACACTTTTGCCATTTCAGAGCCATCACTAGGGCACCACAGCTGGTAGCAGCTGGAAACAGAATCTCCTCCATAAACAGAATATTGGGGAAGGGGGTGGAAGAAACTTTCCCCACTACTTTTTAGCGGGGAGAATCAGCCGACGAGGTGATGAACCCAATAAGGCAGAATGGATTTTAGAACACTATTTAGGCCAGAAGCAACACTCTCATCAACAAATTAGTCTTGTTTTGCTGCTCAGAACAGTGGCAGGAAGCTGGTAACTGGATGCTGCTGTAATTGTCCCAGCTGATCCCTGGAAGCCTCTGTGATGTGTATTACCAGGAGTTTCACCCTGGTGCCTTCCGAGGGAGGACAGCACCGATCCGCTGATGCCCTCTGAGCCCAGCCCAGGGATATATGTTAGACTAGAGTCCAGGCCTTTAAAGTCTCCAGCTTCTAGACACCAACTAATCTCCATTAGGAAGCAAAGTAAAACTGTGAAGGTTCTGAACTGCCCAGGGAAAAATGGGAACCATTGGAAGAGAAGAACAGAGGTTTTCTTTACTTATTTAAATTAAAGAGAAACAGATACCCCTGGATAGCAGGGACTTTAGGTTAACATACATAAAATGGGAAGCTGATGGGAAACACTATTCTAGATGAATGGAGGTATAAACATACTAAGGTCCTCCCAGGATCTCAAATTCTCTAATAGTCTCAGAATACTAATACCAAGGTCTCTGGGCTTGTGGGGAACCTGGAGCTCTCCCAGTGTCAATGCTCAGAGTTTGGGTTTCTGCCCAGGTTTCCACCCAAACACACCCTGACTGAAATAGCTGGATGGCTGTGCGAACAGTTCCAATCACGGCGTGAGGGTGCAGCCCTCTGCCTCCTCCATAGGGGGCAGACTTTCCCAGTACTTGTTGCCTCTAGGGGTGAGACCACACCAGAGCAACCCACCAGCAGCCTGGAGCTGCGGCTCCATCTTGCCCTGCCCGCCTCAGGCGCCCCCTGGTCAGGAGCTGGGAGGAGCTGGGAGGAGCTGGGAGGAGCTGGGACCATGTGCAAGGATAAGTGATGAACTCAAACACTTCCATTGTTGGCTGCTTCTCCCAGACTAAAACCACTAAGAGTTGCCTGGACAACTAAGACAGAATCTCCCAGGCATGGGGGCAGGCAGAGGTGTTGGGTTGAATGAGCTACAGGAAAAGGAAGATATAGAGAAAAATTTGAAGGGGAGAGGAAATAACATCTTAGTTCTGCCCTAACCCAAAAGACCTTTGTGGATCCCATGCATTCACTGTCTCATGAATTCAGTTCTCATATATTCAGAGAGGCAGTATGTTTGAGAAGCCTAAAAAAGCCCTTTGAAGGTGATGCTGGCCAATGGCTACTTAAGAAAGGTAGGAAGAGATTACATGGGGCAAGGACCCAGATATCCTATTCTGACTCAGGAAACTGGGCATGCTTGGAGAGGTGAATGTGAATGGGCATCTACAACGTGAGAATTGAGGGGTGTCAGTACAGAGATAGTAGTTTGAAGGAAGCTAGTCTTAAGAACATGGGCACACGGGACAACACAGGAACACACTCAGAGATGGTATACAGCCAGTGGATGAACTGGTTTAGGGAAGGGCAGGCTGGATTATGGACTGGCTCAGGACCTGGAGCATAACCGAGCTTCAAATCAAACAGCCGTGTGACTTTGGATGAGCCAAGAAATCTCTCTAGGTCTTAATTTCTTTATCTGTATAAAGGAGGTTAAAATTCTTTAACTAGATTATAGTATAAATATTTTCACTTTTAAAAGGGTGTGGTCATGCTTCTGTGGCTATCCAGAGCAAGGGCAAGTGGCATAAGCCGCTCACATTCCAACAGAAGTGGGGAACGGAGCACACAGCAGCCTGAGAAGCTTCATCTTAAAGGATTCTGGGGACTGCAGTTCAATGAACAAATGTTTACTGAGCACCTGCTCTGTGCAAAGCCCATTCATTTTGCAAGATACCGGGGCCAAAGTAATATTAGACATTTCAGAATGGCCATAGCTCTAGCATATTTTCCCTTTTAAAAATTAATTGCTGTGTTCAATCTTGTTCATGAGATCAGCATGCCAAGCATAACCTTTCAGTTTAACAAAGTTAGGAGACAGCTTCATTGACAGGTTCTTCTAAAAGGACATTTTGTAAAGATTCACAGTCGCATGCCATATTTTCATTACTTCTCATCTATAAAGCGAAGCACATTTTCACTACCAAATATTTTCTTATTAAAACACCACTTAATATCCACTTAAAGCTCACATTTTTAAAACTCTCTAGACTAAAGCTTTTAAAAATGACCTTAACCTTCTACAAGTTTCAGACAAATGCTCAATTGTTTTAAAGCATCACTTCACAGAACATTTGAGTTCGATCCATTCTCATTAGCAAAGCCTAAGGTAATGTACTGCAACCCACAGGCAGCTTCCTTTGACTCCCTATGCATATCAAATTATGTAAAAAAAAATCCAAAATTATTCTTAGATATGTAGGTTGGCACAATAACATACACAAATGCTCCCGTGAATCCAGACCTAACTAAAATGTTCACCTGTGGAGCTCCACTGCAATGAATCCACTCGCGAATCGCCGAACACTCACATGCTCAAGGGCACCTTTCTGGAGATGAGCGTTTACAGAAGAGACACACGGAGGGAGGTGGACATCTGTGCACCCGACATGCCCACTCCAGGGACAGCGGTCACCCGGCCTCTCGCGCCAGAGTGGGGATCGCGGCTCCCGCCCGGGGCAGAAAACAGACCTGGCACCTCGCGGCACAGGAGCGGCGACCAATAGCGGCCCTGTCACCGTGCCTCACAGCCAATGGGGATGCGAGGTGGCGAGCCAATGGGAGTATAGGCAGTGGAAGAAACTGTTACAAGTTGTGCCAAGGCGACAAGAAAGGGTGGGGAGAGAGGAGGGAGGGGCAAGGCTGACCTTTTCACCTTGCAGGGTCGCCAGGGGGACAGGGAGTGGCAGTACCTGTGTCAGTCATCAGCTCAGCCCGCACGGAACCACAGAGGACTGGAGGGATGTCCTCCAACCGCTTCCACGCACCTGACATTGAACCCAGTGTCCCCATCCTTCACGTGGACCAATGCCACCACCTTATCGGGTTGTCCTGAGGGTTAGCAAAGACACCTTAAATAAAAGGGCCAGAGTGCCAGGCTCCCTGTCTTAAGGGAAAAGATGAGAAAATGTAGGCGCGAAGGAAATAGACGCGTGAAAGGGAGAGAGAGAGGAGAAGGACATTTTAAATAAGGCAAGGAGAAATGGGGGCTGGGGGGGAAGGGGACGGAGAGAAGAAATCTTTAAAAGTTCAGATTAAAATATCAAGTAGAAAAGAGAAAAAGTGTTCACTCTAAGAGGCAGTACATTGCAGGTGTTCTTCCAGCTTGGAAAAGAAATTCATTTTTCCTCCCTGAATACAGATGTACTCTTGTCTTTAGGGCTCTTTGTGCCGGTGTCCCTGTGTCCAGAACCATTTCGTGATGGTCACGATCCCACTACCTGGGTCGGACACTAGGAGTCCCCGCGAAGCCCTGAGCAGACGCGACGTGAGCCCGGGCGGCGCCCCGCTTGGGGGCCGTGGGTGAGGAGGAAGCGCGCCACATCCCCGTGTTCCCATGCTGCTGTCCGACCAGAGGGGAGCGACTTCGCTCCGGGGCAGGGGTGAGACAGAGGTCACACAGCTTAGCAGAAGCAGCAGGGGCTTTGGTGGCACGTGGCTGTAATCCGGGATCCACCGCCCAGTGACTGAGCGGGCTACCCACCAGTCCTGCGCAAGCGCGCAGTAGGGTACCTGGCGTGCGGTAGACACTCGCTGAACTTGGTGGGCCACAGACTCGTCTTTAAAAGGGTTTTGATGGAACGTTAAATTAGACGATGCACTGTGTATAAAGAAACTGTCACATAAATATCATGCAGTAAGAGTCCATTCTTCTCGTCCCTTTTAAGGTGAATGTAAATCGTTCATTTTACTTCAACATTCTGCCTACGTCAGGGGGCTGTCCCTTCTGGCTCTGAGGCAGACTTTAACCCAGGGTCCCTGAGAACCCTGAGGAGGTTCTCCCCTGGCCTGTGTCCCTAGTTTCTTTCTCCTGGCCTGGCCCCATACCTCCCACTACCAGTCCCACCAGTAGTGTTTCTGGGGCCTGGTGGGAACAGAGGGGACTCAGGGGTCTGTGAAGCTCTTTCGTGGAGAGCCTTATTCTTGCACAAAGAGGATACAGAGAATTTTGGGAACTGACCTCTGATCCTCTGCAGCTTTTCATGTAGTCACCCCCTTCCCCTGCCCACCCCAACCACTACCACACCCTCACATTAGTCTCCTTGGATGAATCTCACTGGGGAACAGATCTGCACTGGGAAGAAACCCATCCCTGAGGTGTGATATCGCTAAGAAACTTACTTACCTGCAGGAGCCTGATTTCTTTATTGAAAAATGAGGATCTTGTCACTTCAGTCAACCTTCCCCACAGCTACTAGACAAAAGGCTCTGCCCATGACTCCTGGGGACCTCCTGGTGACCCCTCACCAACCCTGGATACATTGAGTTCTCCCCGGCAACATTCACACACACTGCCACCCTCTGAGCCTGATCTCTTCTTCACAGTAGCAGCTCTAAAAAGCTTCTTCACAGCTTCTGCTCCAAAATACACCCCAAAACAGAATAACATAGGTTCTGTCCAGAAATATCCTCTCCTCATAGTAATATAGATCCTTCTCTGAAATAACCCCCCTACAATAACATAGATCCTTCCCTGGAATATACCCTCTCACAGTAATATAGATTCTTCCTTGAAATAATGCCCAACCCCAGTTTCCCCATCCTGCCCTGAAATACCCTCTTCTCTCCCCCAGTGTGAAAGCATTTTCTCCTCCCAGACACAGCTCAACACCAGTCCAGGCAGGAAGCCTTCGAAGATCCCTGCATTAGCACCAACCCAGGGTGGCCACCTCTGTTCTGTGCTCCTTGGCGCTGACTTTCTGGTTAGAGAAACAGCCTTTTGCATTTGTTCTCCATGTGATAAAGGGCAGGGGCCTCAGACTCTAGTATCTTTTTATCCTTCAAACAAAATTAGTGATGGATCACATAGTGAGAATCTATCCTCGTGGACAACCTTGTGAAGAGTCTGATCTCCAGATTCAGAGAGGGCCAGGAACTTGCCTAAGATCTTCTCTCTGGTCCTCTACTCTCTATGCCTCCTTGGGTGGCATTTAGTCCAATAAATATCAACTCCTTAGGCCAGAGAGAAATTTGCATGATCTTGTAACTTTCAGAACAAAAGGCCCTCAGCTTTGAACTGAGGTCTGTAAACAGTGGCTCCTAGGGAGGGGTGAGAAAGGCAGAGACACAATGGAGGGTTGCAGTCTCTGACTCTAGCACTTCTGCAAAGATGAGACTGAGACATAAACCCAGACAAACTTTTGCCCACTGTATCCTTTTCACAGGGCCATATTTTGGCTTCCAGGACAGCCTGTGACTAGAGTAATCTCCTTTATGGAGAGCAGGCATTGCTGGGTACTTTCTGCCATAGGAGGGCAGATGTATGACTCCCTAAAGACATGTCCAAGGGCAAGAGTTCCCAGGACTTTATACTACAACTCTCAAGGGTTCATGGCCTGTCATCATAACTCAGCATCAACCTTCAATGAGACTTGCTTTTGAAGTTTCCATTTAATTTATACGTGGAAGTGTTTCAAAATGTAGAAAGAGCTATCAAATATGGATAAAGAAAGTTGAGACTTGAAACTATAAAATTCCTAGAAGAAAACTTCTCTAGTCTGAATATTTGTGTTCCCCCAAAGTTCATATGTTGAAATCTAATCCTTAATGCAATAGTATTAAGGGGTGGGGCCTTTGGCAGATGATTAGGTCATGAGGGCTCTATCCTCATGAATAGGGTTAGTGTCATTATAAAAGAGGCTTAAGGGAGCCTCTTTTATAAGGCTCTTCTGTTTGCTCCTTCTGCCATGTGAGGACATAGCTAGAAGGTGCCATCATTGAAGCAGACAGCAAGCCCTCTCTAGACATTGAATCTGCCAGTGTCTTAATCTTAGACTTCCCATTCTCCAGAACTGTGAGCAAGCAATGAATTCGGTTTTGTAAATTATCCAGTCTAAGGTATTTTGTTTTAGCAGCCTGAATAGACTTAAAAGCTGCAAGACAGATGAAGAGCTCCCTTCTCAGAAAAAGACAGAGTAGATGAGTGTCAAGGGCACTGGAGACTTCATATATTTTCTCATATGGGTGCAAGATGGTGAGCAGCCCTAGGGCAGCCAAGGATTTCCATGAGAGAGCAGTGGTTCTCCAGGCCTTAGCTAACAGCTAACTTTAATGACCACACTCAAGAGGGACAGTCTTACCTAATCTATTGTGAGCTTTACATTGGGTTCAGTGCCCACTTCATTGTAGATAGCAGAGTTATGGGGGTCCTCCTTTTCATCTGCATACTATTTTCCCTTCTCCCTCCTACCATCAGAACTGGTGTGCATTCTCTCAATTAGCTCTGGTCCATGGCAGCTTGGGCTCTCTTTCTTCACCACAATATCCTGGGTAGGGCTTATGAGAAAAAAACAGCCCAAGTTCACACAGCCTGACTCAGGGTTGGGGTAGGGACAATTGTCTCTTGATGGAGGTGAAAATTTAGCTGGCTAAGAGGATGGAGATAGCTTTTTTAGACTCTGTCCACTCCCCTCACAAAGGAGTGATTGCAAAACCACAAACTGTTAAAGACATGTAAAATGGAGACGTGTCCTTTGAAATAACATAGAGCTGGTGATGGCAAATACAGACCTTGAAGCAGAGAGAGAGGATGTTAGGCTGGCATGATGAGGAGAGCTGGCTTCCTTAGGGAAGGAAATCAGGACTTCCGTGGCCAGAGAGCACTAATATTTTCTTTTTTTTCTTTTTGGAACATTGATTTAGCTGCTTTTAATGGAAACAGCATACATACACACGATTATAAAAAAAATTCAAGCAGAATAAGGTAGAGTATTGTAAATTTTAAGTCCCTGTAATGGTCAGTTTTATGTGTCAATCTGGCAAAGCTATAGTACCCAGTTATTCACCAAACACTGATCTAGGTATTGCTGCAAAGGTAATTTGTAGATGTGATTAATATTTATATACCAATAGTACATATTCCTAAAATTGGAAATGCTATATCAAAGGTACATAAATGGTAAATATTGATATACGTTGTAAAATTGCCTCTGAAAGAAGTTGTACCAACTGCACTAACTTCTTCAGAATATATGCTACCTACTTAACCACACCCTCATCAGTACTACATATTATCAAAATTTTAGGAATGGCCAATCTGAGAGTTAAAAAATACTACATTATTTTTATAATAGCTTCATTAAGATAGACTTCATATACCATAAAATTCACTCTTAACTGTAAAACTCAGTGATTTTTTAGTATGTTCACAGAGTTGTACAAACATCACCACTAATTTTAGAACATTTTTCACACACTAAAAAGAAGGCCATCCCCATTAGCAGTCCCTTCTCATTCTTACCACCCCCAAGTCCTTTGCAACCACTAATCTACTTTATGTCTCTTACAGAATTGCCTATTCCAGGATTATATATATAAATGAGACCATACAATATGTGGCCACTTGAGTCTCTTATTCTTTGTCATGTGCAGCCTCAGAAACCTAACCTTGGTTAACTTAGTGGTCATCTAGTGAGTGTGCAGAGATTTCCCTAAATGCCTTGAAACAATAAGGCTCAAGCCTTTGCCAAGGCAAGTGCTTCTGTTGGGGCATGCCTTCAACACTCCTGCGATTCGTAACTCTGCCTCAGCCTTCTCTTCCTACTTTCACAGAGCCTGAAAGTCAGCCAGAGGTGAGAGAATAGAACCTTCTCAGGTCCTTCCTGGGCATGCATACATGTGTGTGTCCTTCTAGATCCCCTGTAACATGTTGGAGCTTTACAAATGTCCCCTACAGAAATCTCATTTCACAATGTTTTCTGTTAAGGTTTTTGGCCAGCTTCTTGTAAGCCCCAGCGGGTAGGTAGTACTGCCTCAGGCAGCTGCAATGTTGAACAATTGCTGATGATAGTCTGTGGCAAATTCTCTAGGGATAGGTTGTTCAAACAGAGCAAGTCCTGAGTACAGCCAAATAAAGACTCGCCCTGAGAATGGAGCTTTTTAGGGAGCTGCCAGACAGGTCAAACAGCGATAATTCTCTGGGGTTGGGACTTCTGGGAGCTCCAATCCCATTCTTTCACCTCCAGTGACCCTTGGCTGTTGCTTTTCACAGCTACTATCACTCAGGGCTCTTGGTTTTCAAGGATACTGCGGAGCAGAGGAAGATGAGTTCCTTAAAACCAGTTCATTAAAATAAACAGTGTTCATTAAAATCACAAGAGTATGCCACTCTTACCAAAATGCAGCTGTTTGCTGGAATTAACACTCTTCAGATTGTTGCAAGGCTTTGACTAATTTTCAGAGTTTTGGAAAAGTTGACTTTGACCATTTTTACCAGTGTTCTCATTTCTTTTATGGAGAGGCAGATTTTTGGAGGACTTTACCCTGTTATTCTGGAAGTGCTTTCCTCTCCTTATTTATTGCTTAAATTTTGAATTAAACTATTATTGGAAGGAGAAAGATTGAGCCAGGCTTGCCCAAACAAAAACAAAACAAAACAACAGAAGGCCAGGCAAGTGGTCCAAGAAGATTGGAGCAAGAGGGTTCAGGCCAGTGGTGGTTAACCCTGGCTACACCTTTGAGCTACCTGGGGAGCTTTTAAGAAATGCTAATGCTTGGGGCCTGATTTAATCGATTTGGAGTATGGCATCTATATCAGTATTTTAAAAGCTCCCTGGGTGACTTAAATATGACTAGAGTGAAAACCATTGGTCTAGAGTTGGTTTCAAGGTGGAGGTTGCAATTTTGAGCCAGGGACACAGTTTAATGGTATGAACCTAAACAGCAGTGTTTCTCATAGTGTGTGCTATCGACTACTTCCATGCAAACCACCTAGATCAGCAATTCCCAAATTACATATGTTCAAGGATTAGGTTTTTTAAATTATTTTTTTATTTCCAGTCTGTACAGATTCAAACTTTTATAAAATGCAATAAAAATGACTTACCAGAAGAATGGAATAAAAATGACATACAAAATATAAGTCCAAGTATTTTATTATTAGACCAACAGACATTAAATTACTGTGTAAGACAGCTATAAAAATGTCTGAATTCTTAAGTTCAGTGGACCTTGCTGTGAAGTGGTAACTAAGAACATGAACCAGCACAGACCAGATGAACTTGACTTCAGTTCTTTGTTGAAGAGGCCAGTCTTTTTTTTTTTTTTTGATACAGAGTCTCACTGTGTTGCCTGGGCTAGAGTGCCGTGGCGTCAGCCTAGCTCACAGCAACCTCAAACTCCTGGGCTCAAGCTATCCTCCTGCCTCAGCCTCCCAAGTGGCTGGGACTACAGGCACATGCCACTGCACCTGGCTATTTTTTTCCATTTTTAGTTGTTTGGCTAATTTCTTTCTATTTATAGTAGAGACTGGGTCTCACACTTGCTTAGGCTGGTCTCGAACTCCTGAGCTCAAGCAATCCTCCCACCTCGGCCTACCAAAGAACTAGGATTACAGGCGAGAGCCACCGCGCCCGGCTGAAGAGGCCAGTCTTAGGGAGACATTTCTGCTGCATTGGAAAAGCTGGTCAAAGTTGGAGTGAAAAAAAGAAACAAAAACAAAAGTTGGGGCGACCCACAGGCAAGGTTCAAAAAATAAGTCCTTCTTTGCCCTTTTTGGCTAGCAACAAGGCACCTGCAGGAGAAGTGTATCTTGCAGGCACACAGTGATCCGGGATGGATATTGAGAATTTTGAGGATGGACAGCTAGCTTATGTGCCATCTGCACAGGAAACTGGAATCCACTAGACGGTGGTCATTGTCCCAGATCCTGATATAAGAAGACATAGTAGGTTTCCCCAAGAGAAGTGCTGGGTGACCCCCTATGGACAGTGGGAAGTGGCGTAAGGGAAGCCCTGAGGAGGATGACAGTGATGTGTCAGAAAGGGAGGATTCACAGCAGCCATGGACCATGACAGAGAAGCCAAGGAGAGGAAGAGGGGGATGGAGAGAGGGTATTTGCCCCAGGTATTACAGAAGGTGAAGTTGGATTGGAGAGAGTGTGGGAGTTGGTCTTTAGAAAGTGTGGCAACAGAGACGGAATGCTGTCCTCCAGTTGATGTTTGCGCAAGCCACATTACTTATTAACCTAGGAGACTTGAATTGTTCCAATGGTGAAAGTAAATTATTTTCTAGACTCATAAACCTCCAGATTCCCACTACTGACAGTCTAGTGGCATTATTGGTGGTTTGCTGCCCTGTGCTGATGGGGACTTAGCTGTCTCCTGGGATGGAAGGCAGTAGGGTAGAGGAGTGGCAGGTTCTCACGCTGATTTGAGGTGCTCCTCAAGGAGATATGATCATAGTTTGAGATCTGAAAGAATGTGGTTCACTTTCAGTGTTTCAGATCCTTTATCCCTAAACAGACAGACCAAGGCTCCCTGTAGGTGTTTGGTACCAGCATGAGGCCAGGGACTGTAAGAGCTGGAAGGAGCTCAAGGTCCTCCTGGCTTCAGGTCTTCACACTGCAGATGAGGAAGCTGGAAGCCAGAGAAATGACACCACTTGATAATCAGAGTTTAGGTGTAAAGTCCTACATTTTGGTCTCTAAAATAGAATTACAGAAGTGCAGGATTGGAAATTCTTAGTTTAGCAGTAATTTATGCTTAAAAGTTTTGGAAGGTTATTTGGTAAAAGCTTTGTATGAATTAGCACTAGGATATGGTGCTTATGACAAATGAACATGCTGTGATTAAATATTCATTGATTTATTAATATAAATTATAAAATGTATATTCATAATAAGGAATTGGAAAAATATTAAAAAGTACACAAAGTCAGAAATCACCCATAAAATCCAACGACTCTACTACCAAGAACCAATCATTGTTAATACTTTGTGTGTGTACATATTCATCAAAAATGTTATGTAAGCAATGGTATTACATCTATTGTTCTGTATCACACTTTTTAAAATTAAACTTATTTTGATATAACTATAGATTAATATGCAGTTTTAAGAAATAATACAGAGAGAGGATTTTAAATGTTCACAAAGAAATGATAAATTTTTGAGATGACAGATATGCTAATTACCCTGATATAATCATTACGCATTGTGTATATGTATGGAATATCCCTCTGTATCCCATAAATATGTACAATTATTACATGTCAACTAAAAATAAAAGGGGAAAAAAGAAAAGAATTAACAGAGAGATCCCATGTGCCCTTTACTGAGTTTTCCCCAATGGAAACATCTTGCAAAAATAAAGTTCAATATCTCAACCAGGACATTGACATTTATAGTCTACTGATCTTATTTAGAATTCCCTGTTGTATTTGTACATGTGTGTGTGTTCAGTTCTATACAATGTTATTACATGTGTAGCTTCACGTATCCACAAACACAGTCAAGATGTAGAAAAATTTCCTTACCACAAGGATCCTTTGTGTTCCCCTTTTAAAAATCACATCCGCTTCCTTCCTCACCTCCCTCCTACCCACCCATCCTCACCCATGGTATTCACTAATCAGTTCTCTATGTCTAAATTTTGTCTTTTTAAAGATGTTATATAAATAGAATCATGCTGTTGAAGAATGTCTGGGTTGTTTCCAGTTTGGGCTATTGTGAATAAACATTTGTGTGCCAGTTTTTATGTAAAGATCTATGTTTTCATTTTTCTGGGACAGATGCCCGAGAGTGCGATTACTGGGTCATATGGTATTTGCATGTTTGTAAGAAACTGCCAAACTGGTTTCCAGAGTGTGAATCATACATTTTAAACATGTAGTATGACTATTTTTCCAAGTAATTAAATATTCTTAAAAAACAAAATTTTTAACAACTACAAAATATTGCATGGGCTGGATGTAGCATAATTTATAAAGATTTCCCCTAATTTTGAACATTTTGGTTATTTCAGGTTTCTTTCTCCCTGTGGAAATCAGTAATAGACTCCTGCAGGTGGAATTGGTATGAAGAACAGGACAGCTGGAACTGGTTTTTATAGTGCCCAGAAGTGATCAGGTTCTGAAAGACTGATCTGTGCTAACTATACTACACAGGAGACTGAGGGAAACATCACAATGCCACTTTGTGAAATCTTTGAATGAAAAATATAACTGTCACACAGACAGGGAGTACTCGTGGTAGCACTTGCATAAATGATACCCTCTTCCGCTTACCTTGGAAGACTATTATAATCAGAAACTATCTTCCAGTTTACCGGGAGAAAGATGCTGGAATGCTACAACTCTTTCATGCAGTCAAGTGCTGGGGGAATCAGACCATCCCTTTGTGAGCTTGGTACCAGGCAAAGGGGAGCGGGATGCCTTTCAGGGTCCAATTCTGGGGTGGTGCAGTACCTCTTTCTCATTTTGGGAATGGCCTTGCCATAAGACAGAACACAGGATGTCTGCTGGCTGTGTTGCACATGATTGCTTGAATAGCTCTGCCCATAGTCACTCTCTGATTTCTGTGTGTCTGTGTTTAAAACCTTTTCTGACATAATATTTAATTTGTGAGTTAATGCCCTCAACCAAGATCTGTGAGCTTAGTAGCTTTTCTCTCTTTCCACTGATTTTGCATCTTTAATTCTGATCCATTTTAGGTTGATTTTGCAATTAAACTCTCAGTGGGAAATGCAGTTTTCTCATTCCCAGGTTCTTTGAGGCTACCTCACTATAGCCCCTAAGTACTTACAATTTTCACTCTTGTAAATAACTTTCATTGTTACAGATAACTTACACTTTCATAAGAAGCCTCTTTTGCATGAATATTTTTATTTTTTCTTTAAGGGAAATTTTAGGTGTAGAATCATCAAGTTAAAGAGTAGAAAGATTTTGAGAATTCTGATCATTTATAAATTCATCCCTAGAAAAGGAGCTTCTTCTGAAGCTTAATGAGAATGCTCATTTCATTTTATGTTCATCAACAGTGGGCAATAAATTTAAAAAATACTAATTTGAGAGGAGGAAAAGGGCATTTATTTGAATTTGTATGTCATTGATTTTCAGTGAGCTACACGCTATCATATCAGGCTGCCTCCTAAGACAAGCTTGGAGGCTGTATATGGGGAAACTGTGAATTACTGCATGGGTCATGGTGGGCCAGTTCTGGTTTTCATAGGTGCTCATAACATTGTATAGAACTGACTGTGGTAAGGAAAGATTTATCTACCAAAGGCTATGGCTACGGATGCTCTGTAGTGGGCATGTAACTTGGTGCCATCTATGAATCGGAGAGTTGGCCGTCATCAGACACTGAATCTGCCAGTGCCTTGATTTTGGACTTCCCAGTTTCCAGAACTGTGAGAAATAAGTTTCTATTATTTATAAGCCACCCAGTTTATGGCATTTTAAATAGCAATCCAAAAAGACAGTGACATTTGAGCAAACATGTGAAGGAAGAAAGGAAGTTACACTTGTGGATATCTGGGAGAAGACATTCCACGTAGAACAAAGAGTTTGTGCTAAGGCTCTGAGGAACTGCCTCTCACTGATTTAGAAAACTAATCTTAGCTGGTTTTGCAGGCTCTGGTTTGGGAAGTTCCAGGGCAGACAGAATGGGGGAGGTGAAAGCTGTGGTTGCAGACTTCAGGTGCCCTTAGGAAAATCTAATTCACAAGTTTCCTGTAGATGGAAGTTTTGGTGGTTGCTATTTGTCCAAATTTCCCAAGTGCACTTTTGATGATATGGGATCTCAAAGTAGGAGTTGGTTTCCCAGTAGTCAAAGAGGTGACTCTCCTTTCCTTTCCAGCCCTTGAGCCAAGACTGGTTACCGAGGGGATACACATGTGGATATAGGTAAAGCAGGCAAAGAGGGTCCAAACAAGTGCCTACCTTGTCTTGCTGTAGCTTGCTGTTTGTTATCTCTTTGGATTTCTCTACTGCAGATAAGGGCTCCTTTGGAGCTGAATTTCCACGTAGTAGGATTGGATGGTAGGAACGGAGGATTTCCATCTAGTAGAATCACGCAGGATTGGAGTGTCTGAGCAAAGTGGTAGTACTGATTCTGAGTTGTACTTTGACAAACACAAAAAGTCATACCATTAGAGGGAAAGAGAAAGGAACAAACATTTTAACCATAGGCCATTCACTGTGATAAGCATTTTATATACATTATCTTATTAAATCTTCATTGCTACTCTGCAAGGTAGGTGTTATTGTCACCATTTTACAGATGAAGAGAGTAAGACTCAAAGATATTGGCTATTTTCCTGCTTACAAAAATATGTACACTTTGTAAAAACGTTGAAAGTTTGTTTGAACAATAAAAAGAGTTAAACATATGGCCAGATGTGGTGGTTTACACCTGTAATCCCAGCACTTTGGAAGGCTGGGGGGGAGGGTTGCTTGAGGCCAGGAGTTCGAGACCAGACTGGGCAACATAGTGAGATCCTGTCTCTAAAAAATAAAATAAAATAAAAAATCAACTGGGCATAGTGGTGCCCAGATTGTAGTCCCAGCTACTCTGAAGGCAGAAGCAGGAGGATTGCTTGAGCCCAGGAGTTCGAGGTTGCAGTGAGCTATGATTGGGCCACTGCATTCCAGCCTTGGGTGACAGAGTGAGACTCTGTCTCAAAAAAAAAAAAAAAAAAAAAAGTAAATAATAGGAAGTGGAAGTCCCTCATACCTCATAGTCTCACCTCTTAGAGAAAGCCCTCCTAGGATACCAAAATACATGAATGTTCAAGTCCCTGCTATAAAATGGCTGGTATTTGCATTATAAACTAAGTACATCTTCCCATATAGTTTAAACCATCTCTAGATTGCTTATAATACCTAACACAATGTAAACGCTATGTAAACAGTTGTTATACTGTATTTTTAAATTTGAATTTAAAATCTTTTTGCCAATTTTCAATCCTTTTGGTTGAATCCGTGGATGCGAATCCGCGGATGCGGAATCCGAAGGTATGGAGGGCCGACTGTGAAGCTGGGGTTTACTCTTCTTGAATTTAAAAAATGTACACACATACCTATTTTTCCCCACAAGAAACTGGGGACGACAGTATCCATACTGTTACGAAACTTGCCTTTTTCCTCTTGGCAGTGCATCTTGGTTTTCTTGCGGTGTAGTCTTATTGGTCTCATTAATTAAGCCGGGGCTTTTGGGGGAGATCAGGCTCTCTGAGAGCACAGCTGGTTGTGTGACTTCACTCACGTCACTTTACCTTTTAGGACTCCAGTCTCCCCCATTTGCAAAAGGAGGACAGGGGACTGAGGATTCTGCGATGTCATGCCAATACGCAGGGCACCTCACCCCTGCCCTCCTCGTGACTACCTAGCATGTTCTCCAGGTCCAGTCCTATTTGAGTTGGGCGGCAGCCGCCACTTTCATTAACTCAGATGACAAAGCCAACGCCAGCGCTGCTAGGAAACTCAAGAGAGCAGAGCCCGGCCAGCCGCCCCCGGGAACGGCGACAAAGACGAGAGCGGCGGGGCGGGGCTTTGGGCAGGGCGCCGGCTGAAGGGCGGGGCCACAGGCCGGGGCGCGCGGTGCGTGCGTCCAGGCTGATAGGCCGGCCGCGGCGTGACGTAATCGTCACCCGCGCCCGGCCCCGGCCCGGCCCCGCCCTGCTCAGGCCCCGCCCCTCTGCCCCTCGCCGCGCGGCCCCTCAAGGCGCTGGCGCAGCCATGGCGGAGGCCGTGGAGCGCACTGACGAGCTGGTCCGCGAGTACCTGCTCTTCCGCGGCTTCACGCACACGCTGCGGCAGCTGGACGCCGAGATCAAGGCGGACAAGGAGAAGGGGTTCCGGGTGAGGGGCCGCCGGGCGCAGCGCGTGCAGGCGGCGCGAGGGGGCCGGGAGCGGGCTTCCTCCCAGCACTGCCCTCCGGGGCGGGAGCGGAGCTGTCACTCGCGCCGGGGGCGGGCGGGAGGGGCGACCGGAGACTTCAGCGCGTTCGGCCCTCCCTGGACACTTGAGGGGCTGAGGCCCTCGCACGGACGTGACTTGCCTGAAGTTGCCCAGAGAGGCATGAGCATCGCGGAGGCTGGAGCTCAGGTGCCCTGACTCCTCCTGGTCCAGGGCTCTGTTCTGCACCCCAGCCTCCCAGCAGGTGCCAGCCAATCTTTGGCCAGGGTGGCAGTGAGGTTTTCGGAGCAAGATTAGGTAGATGACTGAATTTTGGCAACAGAAATATTTAAGGGTTAGCCTCCAGTGGTAGTGGGAGCAAAGGTGTTTGCAGTCCAGAACGTTAGCTGGGTTCAAGTACTTGTGGTGTTTGTCTAAAATGGCCTTGTCAGGGACTCATTGGGCAATATTGCTTCTGCAGTCGAGGAAGATCTCACTGAACATTTTTAAAACACAAACTTCCCCTGCTCTGATAGGATTTTCCATTGAGAGTTTCTTGGAATGTATATGTGTGTGATTTGTATGTTTGTATGTGCTGACTTCTTCTGTTGGCAGTGAATTGAGAGAGGCAGTGAGCTAGAACAAGAGCACTGGAGAGGAGTGAGGAGATCTGGTTTCTTGTCTTGCCAAAGTTAGTGGCAAAAGCAAGTCAGTTCACCTCTGCAGTGATCTGATCTATAAAACAGGGAGTTGGATTGGTATTGTCATTCAAAACCTTTTCCAGATTGTACACTCTGGTGTAATTGCTCCTCACAAGGAGGTGACTTCTTTGGCGGACACTAGAGCAGCTACCAGGGCTTTGGTGGAATTTGATGACTTGAAGGAGTCAGTGCACCTTCTCATGATCCTTGGAATCCTGGAATTGTAGAGCTGGGAGGAGGACCGTGGAGATTGCCTCAGACATTCTCTATCCCCCACCCCCTTTTTTGGTTAAATGTGAGTCAACAGCGACCACAGTTGAAGTGACATTACCAAGTTGGTCAAGTTAGGGGCAGATCCAAGACCTGGTGCCAGATCTCTTGCTTCCTGGGCTGGAGCCCTTTTACACCTGAGATTTCCATGCTTGCTAGAGGGTCAGATCACATATTGAATATCAGAAAATAACTTAAAAGTTGTTGCATAAATATGTTTTGAAAATTTTATAGATTGCAACTTAAAACAATGTTTTTAAACATCCAAAAGCCACAACAAGAGGAAAATGTTGTATTCTGTGGAGGGGAGTATTCACTTCTGTCCTTTACCACCTTCTCCATCCCATCTTTCTCTCACCAGGTGGACAAGATTGTGGACCAGCTGCAGCAGTTAATGCAGGTGTATGATTTGGCTGCTCTTCGCGATTATTGGAGCTACTTGGAGCGTCGGCTATTTAGCCGCTTGGAGGATATATATAGACCCACCATCAACAAGCTGAAGACCAGCCTGTTCCGCTTTTATCTTGTCTACACAATCCAGGTGCTTGTTGACTCAGAGTTTCTGCTTCCCTTGGTGGAGAGAGCTCTGATTCAGAAATAGATATTCTTCAAACCCCTAGAGAGGACTCTGTATGTTGCTATAGGAAAGAGTGAAACAGTCACAGTGCAAATGGGTTTTGACTTTTTTTCTACTTTTTTTCCTTTGTCATCTGTAGATCATATGACTTGTCTTCCTCATGCCTGTTTCCCCCCTTGTTTTAGGCACATAAGCCTGGGTGGTGTATTAAAGAATATAAGTAGCTGGGTTAAAATTTGAGTAAAAGTTATAGCCAACCTGGAGAATAAGTCACTTAGTGGTTATTTGGACACATCAACGAGGGATTAATTTTCAGGATGGCATGAATCATTAGAACTTCAGTTTAAACCAGCTTTGAAACTACAAGTTCCTTGAGAAAAGAGTGATGATTTCCTTTATATTATGTAGTTTGTAGATCCCGTTTTCCCACCTACCTGGCAGGCTGACATCCAAAGGAGGCTGTCTGCTGTGCAGTAACAAAGAATCTTACCTCTGGACTTCTGTCCTCCCCCTCTCCTTGCTACCTTCTTTGTGTCTTGGCAGACAAACAGAACCGACAAGGCTCAGGAGTTCTTTGCAAAGCAGGCCATGGAGCTCCAGAACCAGGCAGAGTGGAAGGATTGGTTTGTCCTGCCCTTCCTGCCATCCCCAGACACCAACCCCACCTTTGCTACCTACTTTTCTCGACAGTGGGCCGACACCTTCATTGTGTCCCTGCACAACTTCCTGAGTGTCTTGTTTCAGTGCATGCATATCCTTTCAGCTGCCTGGGGCTTTGGGCCCAGCCTGGGGCACTTAGGCCTCATGACCAGTAGCCTGCTGCTCTCGATGCAGCCATTTCTTCTAGAAAATGCCCAAGGATCATTGTCATGGGTCACATGAGGGGGCTGGACAAATTGTGGTTGTTTTTGTCAGTAGGCCAGGGAATCATAAATCTTAGTTCTGACACTGTGCTGCTGAAGTAATAGCTGACATGCATGGGCGGGGATGGTGGTGGCAGTAGCCGGTGCTAGCACTGGGCCCTGTCAACAGACTCAGGGTTTGGGAAGCAGCTGCTTCTCAGAGAAAGCGGCCAGCCTTGAGAGCACCCTCTCTGTGCCTGACATATGTCCCTGGGGATATCAGTTGCCTTTGCTGATGTTAGGTAGCAGATTAGAATGCTGCTTGGTTATGGCATGGCCATGAGGGTTGAAACTCTGGCAGTGTTTGGGTTACTATCTCTGATAGTGATCTCAGTGTTCCTCAACTTGCTAGAAAACAGAGTAGCTTTAAGAATACATATGTGGGGATTTGAGAGAGAGAGAGACAGACAGATAGACAGAGATAGACAGACAACGAGGACTAGAATGTAGGTATATTTTGTCTTGGAAAGCCTGAGGTTCCTGGAACTGGGGCATGGTCCATTGCTCATGCTCTCTGGTCTGGAAATCTAGGGGAGGGGAAGGGAGTCTGGTTTGAATGGGGCTCCCTGGTGAGGCACTGATAAATTTGGGTGTTGTAGAGGCCCACTCATTGGTGGCCATTTTGGCCTCTGGGAGGAACGTTGTCTAGTGGAGAGGGGAAGGGTGCCTTTCCTGCCTCTACCTTTTCTTTCTGTGTCATGGATGAGTGTGAATCCTGCCCTTGTCAGAGCTGCCTCTCTCCTGCCCCTTGCTGCCTCTCTCTTGCCCCTTGCTGCCTCTCTCCTCCCCCTTGCTGCCTCTTTCATCCCGAGGGCTTTCCAAAGAAACTAGCAGGGTGGTTATGGCATGACCTTGTAGGCTCTCCAGGGAGATTGAAGTTGTCGCTCAAGATCTTTTCTTTTTTTTTTTTTTTTTTTTATTTCAGCATATTATGGGGGTACAGATTTTAAGGTTTCAATACATGCCCTTTCCCCCCTCCCCCCACAAGTCTGAGTTTCCAGCATGACCATCCCCCAGATGGTGCACATCTCACTCATTATGTATGTATATACCCGCCCCCCTCCCCCCTCAAGATCTTTTCAGTGCCCCTCAAACTAGGTCACACACATATGAGCTCCAGTCTTCTTCCCTAGTACTGAGGCCCCATCCACTCTGCTCCCTCCCGACTGAAGCTGTCTGAGGCAGTAGAGAAAGAGTGATACCCTCAGCGATCTCAGGGTGGCGTGTGGCTATGTAATCAGCAGAAAGCTTTCTCTTCTCAGTCTAAACCTTTGCTAGGGAAAGGCTCAATCTGAGGCGGGGAAGCCAAGTGGCCAATCATTCTGCCTCGCTGGCTGTATGTTTGTGGAGCCACTGGCCTCCAGGGTTGGTTTGG
>VSMD01043344.1:0-21363 GCA_008750895.1 Mirza zaza
TTTCTTCTCACTTTGCTCTGTGTTACTAATTTTTAATTTATTTACGTGCAGCAACACACAGAAATACGTTTTCTCAAACATATAAAAGGTCTCATTCTTCCTCTGGAAAGATTTAATCCAAATCGAATAAGTTTATGTAATACAAACAAAGAGAAGTAAAAAATAACCCTCAAATCATCCTTATGCACTATGGATTTTAAAACAAAATATATATAAGGCACATTATAATCCTTTTCCTATGACCTAATATACAGTTCTTATATATCCAATTTGGAACAATCCTTTTAAAAAATGAAAGGCTTCTTCTAACTACAACCAAGTAGAATGCCATTAGCTACAGTGGGTAGCCACTCCCAATTGTCCAACCCCAAGTTCTTCAGTTTATAGATTGACCATACTCCTTGTTCTACCATTTTCTCATTTTATGCTTCCCTGCATCTCTCCCTTTAGCCTTGTTCATTAGCTTGTGAAGACAAGACTCCAAGAATAGAGTCTGGAGGTGGAATTCAATGAGGCACTTAGGCTCACAGCTTACAGGTTTCACACCCCAAAGTAAAATATCCTCCTTTCAATAGTTGGGCTGACTGTACATGACATCGTTACAGCCAGAAATAGCCTTAGAGATGGGGAATTCCTACCTCCACATTTAACAGCTGATGAACCTGGAGCCCAGACATGGTAGGTGACTTGCCCAGGACCATCACAGTCACCATGAGAATTTGGGCTTTGCGAATGCCTTAACCTGTTCTTTTCACTCCTCCATTGTAATTTTTATCCAGACTCATGTTTTCCCAGTACATTTTATTAATATTCCTTCCATATTTCATTGTAGTGAGGAATTGAGTGACTTCACATAAAACCATCACATTAATAAGTACAATAAATTAATTTATTTGAATAACAGTTTTGATTTTTTTCCTTTGATGGGGTAAACCAATGTTTATCAATTGCTTGCATACAAAGTCCTTCCAATCATTTTCACAAATAATAGATATCCAACAGAGTGGATACCGAAAAGTTCACTTTTTCTGAGTCATTTGTATAAAGGTAAACAACTTGAATCTTTTTGGAAGGAGAGATGAAATAGCAGAAGGAAGGTAGGAAAGAAAAAAGAGAAGTAACAAGGAGGTGCTAATCTTATTGTAAGGATTCAGTTCTTACTTCAAGGACTGAAGGACCTTACTTCAAGGTCTGAATAGTGTCAATGGAAATGATTTTTATTAGAGATTCTTAGTGATTGGCAAGAAACTGTACAAATATACAACATAACCTCCTTATTTATGTTTATCTAAAATATGTTTTTTAACAAATTACAAAGGCAGACAGCATAAACTGATATGCTCAGAAACTATTATTTATATGAATCACCAACCCCAGAACCAAATTAGTTTTCTAAAGTTTCTATCGATTTATTTCTGTTTTAGAGGGTACGGTGTGAAAAATTCAATATAAAAAATTGCCTGAAAAATTCAAGACAGATAAATGATTAAGATAATTTAATATAATCTATATTTAGAATTATACAATCAAATATATACTACATTCATATATTATCTAGGGCTCTGGGGATAATACTTTTCTAATACATTTTGCTTCATTCATCCTTGACCTACTTTTATTTGTTCATTTTAAAAGTTTGATCATTCAATTCTCTTACATTGATAATTTCTTTAAATTTTTTGGGTATAAAGTCTCTAACCTTATCTTCAGTTGCTAGTTTAACAATTCTTCAAACATTGTATCTCTAAGAATTAAAAGCAACTAACTTTTTTATATATGCTAAAAATACAAATAAAAATTGAAATAAAAGATATACTTAATTTCTTATACATAATGGTAAATTAATTATATCTCATAAAATAAAATTTTTAATATCTGATAGAAGCTAAAGGACATTTAGTGCATTCAAAAATTTTTTTTCTGATACTTTTGGAACAGTTGCTTTACAAGGTGCAAATTTCTGTTTTTTGTGCAAATTTTTGTTTTTCCTCATGTATTAAGCTACCTTAAAATATGCATATAAGCTAGTCATTTTGAATAAAAAGAATAATAGAGAAATTATTATAATACTATAAGTGTTCATGCTTTTTAAAAATAGATTACCTAAATATTTGAATTTAGTCTTTGTTGACATAATTTCAAAGACTGTTGTCTACGTGGTTTATTAAGTTATATTTCTGGGAACATTCATTTTACAAATTCTGTGATAATTTGCTTTTCTTGAATTCAAGTGTGGCATGCATAAATGGGGCAATTTTTAAAAAATAGCTAAAATAAGTACTTGCCATATCCCAACCACTGTGCTGAGGGCTTTTCATGCATCACTTGTTTATTTGCACAATACTGGGAGGTACCTGTTTTTATGAACCTCGTGTTACAGAAGAAGCTGAGTTTTCCAAGTTAAACCACATGCCGCACAGCTCATGCTTCCTAAGAGGCTGACCTGAGAGTTGAAGCAATTTCTGGCTCTCCAGTCTTTCCAGAGATAACAGACACTTTGTCATTTGACAACAGTGTATGTGTTTACTTAAAGAGTAACTTTAGAAAACCTATCTGAAGGGCAAAATTCTTCTAATTTTGCATACCCGAACAAGACAATGAAAAAGGTCAGTCTCTGGATAATTGGAGAGAAGGCTTCTTCCTCCTAGACAGACAGTGGATAAGAACTTCCATATTACTAACTCATTCGTCCTCTTTGACACTTAAGGTTTGAAATGAAGGACTGAGTAGGGTGACAGGATCTTGTATGCATGGCTCTGAGAAAAACTGGTTGAACTGATTAATTCAATGAGGTAATTCTGGTTTTTTAAATTAACTAACTTGAATATTTGGAGTTAGATAGTCAAAAATAAAATTTTAAGCAGTAGTTTCTTCATTCTCATATGTCACTTTCAATATTTAAAAAAAAAATCTGGATTTGTTTCGGTTTTGCTTTCCCCACACACATACTGATACTGGGTGTCTTCTATGATTTTCATCTTTGCCAATCATAATAAAAATCTCTTTCTCTCTCTCTCTCTCTCTCTCTCTCTCAATCTCCACCTTTCTTTTGCATATCTTTATGTTTAGTTTGGAATAACTTTTTGTGACTTAGGTAAAATAGCCAATTTTCTATCAAATTTTCTATCTTTATACATTAGATAACCAAACTGCTCTGCACTGAAATGAAGACTTGGAAGTCAAAGAGATAGGAGAGCATAAACAGGAGGACACAGGAAGGCCACAGGAGCACAAACCGAGTAACATCAACTTGGCTATAAAGACAAGCAAGCGACTTCTAAGGGAACACCTACAATAGAGTTGTTAGCTTTCGCATTGCTGTAGCAGTATTCTCACCCTATAGTAAAATCTTCTCCACACAATACATTGTGAAAGAAAAAGATTTATTTATAGATTAAAGAAAAATGCTGAGCTCTATGTTTGGGTCAACAGGAACCCCCAAACCAAAGGGAATAATGGTAAAATGATCCCAAATGAAGTCATTCAATGGAAATAGAACCAGGGGGGAATATGAGGATATGGATCCAGAGGAATTTTAAGAAATCTTAGAGATGGGCTTGCCCTCTCTGTTTTCTCCAGAAAGGCAAGATGAAATCAATTTTATCTAGATTTTAAGGGACAGATGTCCTCAGCTAACTTTGGGGTTACCATTTTTTTCCAAGAATAAATCATCCTAAAATAAATTAATTACTGAGCCTTTAGGTAAAAGACAAAACCCCAAAGTATTTTTGTTTTGAAAAGAAAATATTGTAAAAGTAGTGACAAAAAGCCTCCCCCGCAAAAAATTGTCCTAAATATATAAACTCCCTGCCAAACAAATGTAATCCCGAATAAAACAAATAAAATAAATACTCTAAGGGCATAATATCTCTAGAAAACCGCTTCAAGATATTTCTTCCTGCTAATATCTTAGAGCTGGCAAAAACCAAAGCTGTTTTGACAAGTATTTTTTTAATTTAATATTTCAAAACAAAAACTGCTCATATAACCTGATTTATTACCTTGAATTTTTATGTAGATCAGGCAACTTCATGCTAAAAGATGAATATTCATGTCTAAGCTCTACCTTCACAGCCATTTACTGCCTGTATTTCTATCACACAAATTCGTACCTATGTATTTGTCATCAGAAGCTCCTCCAGGGCACATAGGGTGTCTGAGACAAGGAGGTGTCAGATTCTTCCTACACAAAGCTGGTTGCTGAGCAAATGACTGGAGTGAAACATGGGCCAAGAGGATGTGAGGTGGCACACAAGAAGTGTCCACTACAACCCACTCCTTGTGCCAGACAGATCCACTCAGGCTTTCCACTATAGCCAGTCTATACCAGAACCTTCCAGATAGGATGAGCCAAGCACCTTGTCTTTCACAGACCTAATACAGGAGGAACACCCAAATGCAGATATTAAGTAAGCAATTTAGATAGACAAGTGCAGATTAAAGGTCCAAGCTGAAAAAAATTAATTTAAGGGTTGACCATGTAGATGGTATTAAAAGAGAACATCAAAGGACTAAATCCTGTGACCATATAACTTTAAGAGCCCAGGAAAATGAGAAAAGACTGAACAAACAAATTGAGGAGAAGTGGTGAGTGAGGAAGGTAATCAAATTGTGGGTTTCTGGAAGCTAAATGAAAAGTGTTTCAAAGAAGAGGGAGAAATCAATTTTGTCAAATGCTGGGTGCAGGTCAAGTAAGATGAGGACCGAGAATTGAACATCTGGATTTAGCAACAGGGAGGTCACGGACAATCCTTCGTTAGATTTTACTTGTGCCAGTGGGGAGTGCTCAATGTAGAATTTGAATGGGAAGAGAAAACAGAAGGGGAAGTGGACATTGCAAACAGTGAGGGAGGATAGGGAAATAAAGCAGCAAGTAGTTGGAGGAGAATGCAGGCTAGAGAGATTTGTTTGCTTGTTTTAAGTTGGAGGAAATAATGTAACTGCATGTGCTGATGAGAATGGTCCCACAGAGAAGAAACACTTATCGTGCACAAGAAAAAGGGGAGACTTGCTGGGGTTCAATGTCCATGAGTAAATAAGCAGAAATGGGATCGGTATTCATTTCCTACAGCTACCACAGCAAATTGGCACAAGCTTGGTGGCTTAAAGCAACACTCATTGATGATCTCAAGGTTTCTGTAAGTCTGTGGAGGGTGAGAGGGTTGATCCCTCTGCTCAGGGTGTCACAAGGCCAAAGTTAAGGTGTTGGCCATTCTGGGCTCTTATCTGGAGGCTCTGGGGAAGAATCCATGTCCAAGATCACTCAGGTTCTTGGCAGAATTCAATGCCTTGTGGTTGTAGGACTCAGATCCCCATTTCCCTGCTGCTGGACAGGCAGCTGACTGCCTGCATATGCTGATAAGAGCTGACTCAGCTCTTTAAAGTCAGCCACATTCCGTATCTCATTGCCTGATCCTTGTTAACCAACAGTAGCAATTTGAGTCCTCCTCAGGCATTGAATCTTGATGAACTTTGCTGTGTCCCTCTACTTTCAGGCAGAGAAAGCTCTCTGCTTCGGGGGCCATGTGATTAGATTAAGCCCACCTTATAGTCTGGGATAATCTCCCAATCTTAAAGTCCATAACCTTAATTATATCTGTCAAAGCACTTTGGCCATATAACACAACATATTTACAGGTTCCAGGGATTAGGGCATGGATATTTTGGGGGTTGGGGGGGCATTCTACGTACCACAGGGACAGCCACACTGGTTTTAGATAGGAAGCAGAGTAGAATATACAGGCACAGTGCACTGCACAGATGGTAAGTGGAGCCACACAGGGTGGGAGCTGGTGATGTCCTCTAGTGACTGTTCCTATTTCCCCGGTGATGTTGTGTGTTAGTCCACTCAGGTCGCTATAACAAAATGCCATCATCTGGGTGGCTTAGAAATGACACAATTTTATTTCTTACAGTTCTAGAGATAGGGAAGCCCAAGATCAAAGCTTCAGCAGATTCAGCGTCTGGTGAGGGCTCACTCTGCTTCATAGACGGCACCTTCTCACTGCATCATCACATGGGAAAGGGCCAACAAGATTCCTTGGGCCTCTTTATAAGGGCACTAATCCCATTCATGAGGGTTCCACCTGCATGACTTAATCACCTCCTAAAGGCCCACCTCTTAATATTATTGCATTGAAGAGTAGGTTTCAACTATGAATTTGGTGGGGACATCAACAGCCAGACCATAGCACGTGGGAGGCAAGGCCATCAGATAAATATAAAACTGGGGGCAGAGGTGAGGAGGTTGGAGAAGAGAGAAGGTGTTAAATAGGACAGTGAGAAAGTGGCTGGACTAAATGTGGTATCATTTCAAAGCAGGGTGAAGGGGTTAGCTTATGTTCGCGGCCATGAGTTTACAGAGGGACCAGTTAGTGTAGTGGTCATTAAGCCTACTAGCTGTAGGAATAGAAAAGAGAGAAACAAGATGAGAAGAGTCTCCATTCCCACTGCTTCACTTGACCAGCCTAAAAAAAAAAAGAAGAGAGAGAAGAGATATTGTAAACCTAGTGGCTGAATGAATATGTAAGAAGGAAAGAAATCCCATCTAGGCGATGGGTAACATTTTATAAATATAAGGTGCAATATGATAGAAATAAGAATCTGGAAGTATAGGAGACCAAATTTTGCAGGGAGTTGAGGCTGGTGATAAATTAAGTATTTGACATGCTGCGTGTGACCGAACACTGGGGCACAATGCAGCCAGCTGAGATGTCGGCTTGGAGACAGGGCAAGGGACGGGGCCCAGAGATGGAGACAGGGATCTCTTTGAGAAGCCGGGACTTGGAGCTATGAGAGCAAATGTACTTTCTAATCACCGGCCTCACAGTGTTGCAATAAGGATTATAGATAATAGTCTACAGATAGTAGATAATGACAATAGATAATGCCCTGTGCATAGTGTCTCACACACAGTAAGCATTCAGTAAATATTAACTCAATGTTATTTTCATTATTATAAAATGACAGTGCCAGAATTCACATAAGATTTTTTCCTGACTCCAAATGCTATGTTTCTCATCTCTGCAACACTTAAGGATAAACAAGCCATAAAACCCATTTCATATTTACACTATTTCTCTGCTGTTTATCTTTTTTTTTAACAAAATCTTTGTTTGAAGGGCAACTGAAGTTCAAGATATTACCAACCAATATCAAAGGGGCTAAGCAAAATTCTACACACTCCATCAGTACTGTATATAGTGACATACAAACAAGTTGGAATCATCAACTATCATTTCTAACTGAAATGTATTTTGTGCTCTTATTACATATAATATTTGTTTGGCATGAAAATATTAGGAATATCAATAAGATACATCCAAGACTCCAGATCTACATTCTATAAGCCATTTGAGTTTTTCTTGGTAACTCATATGAGGCACATCAGTAAGTAGGCAATGCATTGATTGGAGAATACATAAAATTGGGCTTTCTGTGGTCATCTTTGGAAGTGTTGCAGGCAACAGAACATTTTGTATTTTGAATTTCTCTGTCTGAGTACTAACCACTGAGCCATTATTCATCAAAGTCTTGAAATTCATGAGGGCTAAGCCAGCTGTGATGTCATAGTTCAGAAGCGCCTGAGCATGAGCAATGTGAGCTGACAGCCAGCCCCTTCTCCACGGTCCAGCTCCGTTCCACTCACTGGTCCTTCTCTCCTTCTGGGATGTTTGTGAAGAATCCCATCCCCTTCTGTACTCATGTGTCTTTTCGCCCAAGCCCCGTCAGGAGCAAATGCTGCCTGCTTGCCTGACATACATCTTGTGGTCTAACACAGGGGTCGTTTCAGGTTTGCTAATATATTGGAAACACGTGAAGTTCAACACATTTACTAAACAGATTATAGCTTGCTTCATCTTGGGTGGGAGGTGCATGTATAATATTTTTCCAAATACTAACCCACCCGCATTTAGTGAATTTTTACTTTTGCTTTAGTTTTATATAACAATATCAAGAATATCTTACTATTCATCCAAAGCATTTCAGAGCCCTTGTGTAAACAGTGTTCCCACATGATAGGCAGAGACCTCCTCTGGCACCAGGAGGAAAGCAAAGCCTCAGTACCGTCTCTCTGCATAAGTGAGTTCTAGAAAACATTTTCACTGCTTTCCGCACACTTTGGAAACTTCCTTTGTTCCACCAGGTAAAGAATTTACACCATTTCTGCAGGAGTCTATTTCATCATTTTTATCTGTGAATGAGGAGGAGGAGGAGGAGGAGGAGGAGGAGGTGATGATAATTATGACAACAGCCAATTGCCTAAATGACCAGCCCAATCACTTCTAAAATTTATTGTAAAATCTCACAGATGCTATTTTTTCTTTCCTAACAGGTGATTTTTTCATTTTAGATTATGTGTGTGTGTGTGTGTGTGTGTGTGTGTGATCCTAACCTCTTCTCTCCAATATTCTCACATTTCTTTATCTCCTAATCCATACAAACCTAATTTCCAGATAAAACTAAGACTGTATGGATTAAAGTGAAAACACAAGTTAGAACCCACAACACTACCAAATTCATAATGATCACAATATATGTTTAAAATGCTTTATGGTTAACAAGGCAATGAAATATGTCACCATGTTTATGCCTGATAGCCATCCTCTGAGAAGATAATATCCTCATTTTACAGCTGACAAAACTGAAGCCCAGGAGCTTAAGAAGCCTGCCCAGCATTACACAGCCAGCATTAGGTAGAATTATATATAATTGATATTATTCAACCATGTTTGACCTGTGAGTTCATGTGTTTCAACATAGTAAGTGATATCAAGGACCCCAGCCCAGGGTACTTCCTCTCATCGTATTCTGCATTTTTAGTATATGTGATTTTTTTAATGCAAGCATACAGGTAATGATTAGATTATTGCTTTAAAGCACTTAAAAATAATATTTCTGGCAACTTGTTACCTGCCTCAGCCTTAATATGAACTTATTTACATGGTATAAGTTGAGAAGCTTTACACACTTGCTGAGGTAAACAGTAAGGGAAAAGGAGGTAAAACAAAATATCCTAAAAATATGTAGGCTTTATAAAACAGCACAAAATTCTGAGTTTATGAATGATGGAAACAGAAATTTCATGACTCCCTCTCTCATAGGAATAACAGGTAAATAATGGAACGTAAGCCACTAAAACTGTGAACGGAATGTTTATATCATGTGGAGAGAAAAGGTCATTACTGAGTTACTAAAAATTGAGTTGATTAATTCCTTTTATATGGGTCTTCTAGTATCTGCCATTTACACTTTAGTGCTTAAAAAAAAGTTATTTTTATTTAAATTCTTAACATACTCCATTGTTCTATAATTGTATTTCTATACTCCTTGTTTATCATTCATATAGTAACACAGACACACATTGGAGGAAGCATATTAAAATTTGTGAATGAGAGACATATATGGTCATATATGCAAAGTATACTATTATACCAAAACAGCCTGGGCTATAGTGGCAATGGTTAAATTTCAACTTAAGTTATATCACTGCCATTTCTGGAAGGCAAGAACAATATTTTTTTATAGACACTGCAAAGTAATGGCTTCAAGTACTGTAAAATGCTAAGTCATAGTAATAGACTATATAATTTCATATGAATAAAAAAGAGAACATTTATAACTCTTAATTTAATTATTAGTTTAACAATGGATAAAGGAGATAAAATTCAATGCAATCCTAAGATTTTTTTATAGATCACTTTTCTAATTTTAAATATTAAAGACAAAGTTAGAAAATAGCTAATGTAACCCCTCTGCCATATTATAGACGAGATCTCTGACCATTAAAACACAGATCAAGAAGATTTTATCAGGTCAAAATTTACCATTCTCTGAACTAAATTCTTTTTGATTTTTTAAAGTCTAGGCTTTTAGTGTACCCATCACCGGAATACTGTGCGTTGTACCCAATAGGCAATTTTTTCATTTTCCCTGAGTATCCAATTATGTCTCTCTGTATGGCCATGCATAGCTTAGCTTCCACTTGTACATGAGAACATGGTTTTCCATTCCTGAGTTATTTCACCTACTGTAATGGCCTCCAGTTCCATCCAAGTTGCTGCAAAAGATACTATTTCATTCTTTTTTTAATCTCTGAACTAAATTCTTATCTTCTAGCTTCTTGCACCATCAACCTCTACCATCACCAAACTGTACCAACTGAATAGGTAGTAATGACCAAAATTGAGTGGTTATGACTCACTTCCTCACTTTTCTTCCCTCCCTTCTTGCTCTAAATACATAGGAGAAAGAATTTGGGGAGAAGAATATTACAGTGAGACTTCTAAAACTTTCCATTATGAAACATGTAACAGTGCTAAATGAAATATTAACACTACTCTTATGAATGAATGGCTGAGCTTAGGAAAAATAATTTTAAAAATCCTTTTTTCTTTTTTCTTTTGACACAGTCTCACTCTGTCACCCTAGCTAGAGTGCATTGGCGTGCTCACTGCAACCTCAAACTCCTGGACTCAAGCAATCCTCCTGCCTCAGCCTCCCGAGTAACTGGGACTGCAGAAATGCACCGCCATGCCCAGCTAATTTTTCTATTTTTGGTAGAGACAGGGTCTCGTTTTGTTTAGGCTGGTCTTGAATTCCTGACCTCAAGAGATCCTCCCACCTCGGCCTCCCAGAGCCCTACAGTTACGGGCATGAGCCACCATGTCCAGCCTCGGAAAAATCCTTTAAATTAGAAATGAAGAGTCCTAGAAGGTAAGCATTTAAGCCAACAGTCAACTCAGGTGCATCTACCAATTTCAGGTGGCTTTGAACTTTGGTTTTATGTCTATACAGGGTCTTAGATCTCCACATAGAACCAGGACCCAAGAAAGCTATAGCATTAATGACAGGGTAAGATAGGGTGGACAGAAAACCACTTTGCACAGGCAGACAACAGGGAAACCTATATTACCCCACCTTGGTTCTAAGTGGAGGAGAAAGAAAGAAAATTCCCCTGGGAGTATAAGGCCAGAGAATTTTGGTGGGTCTGAGGATCTATGTGAGCTTAGAGCCTGAAGTATTATTAATGTTGAATCCCCAAAGACCACAAGTTAATTTCATTTTCGATTGAACAATACATACATATAGAAAAGGGCACAAAACAATAGAGAACAGTTTGATGAATTTTCACAAACTGAACCCACCAATATCAAGAGATAGAGCATTAACAACACATTGGGAGCTCTCTCAGTGACCCCTTATAACCATCGTACCCCTTGAGGGGAACCACTGTCTGACTTTTCACTGCAAAGATTAATTCTGCTGGTTTTAACACTTGATATCAATGGAATTATACAGTATTTACTGTTGCTTCTTTCTCAACGTTATATTTGCTTAATTCATACAAATTGCCATGTGTAGTAGGTAGATGTTCATTCATTCTCATTGCTATATACAACAGTTTTTCCATTGAGTAAATATACCATAATTTCTTGGTTCATTCTACTATTACTGGGCTTTGGTTAGTTTCCAGTTTGGGGTTATTATGATCAGTGCTGCTACGTCGTTGGAAAGCGTATGTGCGCCCATCTCTGCCACCTTCAAGAAGAACTACTGGGCCGTAGGAGCCACACAGGCAGCTTTGCTGTCATAATTCGTGGTTAGACCGACTTACACTTACACCAGCAAGGTGTGAGAGTTCTGACTGCTCTACATCCTTGCCGGCACCAGCTCTTTCCTATCTGTTTCCTTTTAGCCATTCTGGTAATCAATTGATATTTTACATTTAAATTGTAATCCAGCTTGATAGTGCATCCAGATATCTAGCAGAAACAAATCAAATACTCTCTAGAGAAACATGCTCTCAACTCAAGAAAATAACCAAAGAAATCTTGTGTAGCTATTTTTATATCAGGCGAAGTATTGTATAAGGCAAAAGGCATTTTTCAGAGAGAAAAAAGATCTCTTTATTGTGATAGAAGCAGCGGTGTGCCAGTAAATTGGTACTTTGAGGGGAGGAGAGGAAAAGCCTTGATTTATGAAACTTGCCAATTTCCATGGTGTAAATACTACCCACCATAATCAATTTCAAGCTACCAATGTGAAGTCACTGACCACGAGTTGGGCAGAGATGTATGCCATCAGCTCTCACAAACCAGTGTGAGCTCACTCCAGATCACCACCGACAGAAACTTCAATTTACCAACAGCCTTGAGCAATTCTAATCTTCTATACAACTCATAGTTTAGCTTGAAAAATCTATAAGAAATTTCCAAATTTACCATCATAGTAGGATATTTTCAAAATACCATTCTCAGTGAAAGTAAAAATGAAATATCAGTAAATATTAATATATAGATGATACCTAATGGACATACATAGATTCCTTCACCTAACAGCTGAAGAACACACATTCATTTTAGGTGCTTTTACAAAAATTGGTCCATAAAACAAATCGCAAAGAACTGGTAATAACGCAAACTGTTTTCTAACCACAATTCAATAAAGATAGAAACCAGTAACAACAACAACAAAAAGGACTGAAACTCACAAGCATTTGGAAATTGAGAACCGATAGAATTTCTTCTGAATGACTGCTCCCATTTCATGAGAATAAAGTTTACTAAATACCTCACCTAAAATTTGGTTGTACAGTTTAGTCTGATAATCTGTTATGAAATTGCTGTGTAGTGTGTCCATAATACTGGGTCTGCCTATAATCCCTGTGTGTTCTAATGGTTCTTTATGGGGGACTCATAGGTTTAATACATGTGAATATTTGTCAGAACAAAATGTAAATTAGTATTTTGAGCTAGGACTCCTGACATTGTTTTTAGAAAAGAGAGCAAGAACAAGTACGTAACCTTGAATAAAGGAGGTCCTTTTACCTCATTCAATCATACACACTTCCTCCTCCACCAACATCCCCATTATTGTAAGTAATTTTCCCCAAGTTATTCATAGATGTATTTTCTCTGATATTTTCTATAAATTGCCTTACCCTCATAGACCTTCTTGAAAGATTAAATTCAGAGTTAACCTCAACAGAAATGACCCCCATCTTTAAACACTGTAATAATAAAGTTATTATTTTTTTATAAGTATGTTCACTTTTGTTCATTTCAATAGTTACTCACCCACCCCACCACACGCAGTCAATTGTTTTTATTCATCCATTTACTTCACACATATTTAAAGATATAAACTCTGTGTTGTGTACCTATAGCCATAAAACATAGCATGTCAAGAAAGATTCTCATAGTCTCAGCTATCAGGGAGGCTACTTTGTAGCAAAGATACCAGTGATATTGTAAAATATAGCTTTGATTTTCAACCCTATTTCCTGATATCCAACTCCTAACATCCTTAGAATCTCCCGAGTGATGTCTTTTTTGTATGTTAATGATTGACTGATGGCTGGCAGCCCCTAGGTAGCTTCAGGATGGAGCTGGTCACCAGAAAGATCAAGGCAGCATTAGAGGGACTTCCAGCCCCACCCTCAGCCTTCAAGGAGGGGAGAGGGGCTGAAGGTGAAGTTGTTCACCAATGGCCAATGGCTTAATCATTCATGCCTATGTAATGAAACATCCATAAAAACCCAACAGGGCTGGGTTTGGAGAGCTTCCAGACAGCTGAACCCATGGAGGTTCCTAGAGGGGTTAGGGACACAGGGCCCTGCACCCTTCCCTCATACCTGGCCCTGCAAATCTCTTCATCTGTGTCCTTTGCAATATCCTTTATGATAAACCAGTACATGTAAATAAGTGTTTCCCTGAGTTCTGTGAGCCACTCCAGAAAATTAACCAAACCCAAGTAGGAGGCTATGGGACCCTATTTTTAGCAAGTTGGTCACACATACAGGGAGAACAACCTGGGGCTTGAGGTTGGCGCTGGGGGCGGGGCAGTCTTGGGGACTGAGCCCTCAAGCTGTGGGGTCCGACACTATCCACCTGGAATTAAATTAGAGGACATTCAGTTGGTGTCTGCTACTTGGTGTGTGAGGAACTCCTCCCCAATTTGGTCACAGAAGTCTTCTGTGTTGGTTGTTGTAGAGTGAGAGAATAGAAAAAGCACTTTGAGCTTGAGTATGTTTTTATATACCAACACCTTATATTAATACATAATGTGTTGAATAAATATGCACTTAATTAACTAAATGTGATAAATCTGTTCATAAAATTTACTTCTTTTCGTGAAAAATTACAATATAGAAAATGTCACATGCATTTTATTAAAGCATGCCCAAAATATGTATTTACAAAAAGCTAACAAACTGCCTTTGTTATAGGAATAACTGATAGCCTTTTGGTTTCATAATATATTAATATAATCACACTGAACAAGGCTGGAAGCCGTTGCTTGCTTAGCACAAATGGAGAAAAGGCTTCCTTTAAAGAACATACATTACAGCAGCCTTTTGAAATATGATCAGCTAACTTTATAACTAAAAATGAAGTGCCCAAAGAAACAAATGACCCATTCTACTCAAAAATGTATTGTGCCCCTGTGACAGTTGTTATATGGTGGTATAATCCCTCTAGAGCAAACTATGAGGGTTGCTTTATTTCCCCCCTACTGAAAGAGAAAAATCAATTTTGCACATAGTGGTTATTCAACTATGACCTATTTGTATAGCATAATTTCCAAGATATTCAGCTCACAAATGGGCCCACTTGTTGGATTTGCTGGTTGGAGTCAATCTTTTAAAAGTTGAAGAGGGAAATCCCCCGGGGAGGGGGGGGTGCGGGGGGGGGGGGGGGGGGGGGGGGGGGGGGGGGTGTATGTAAAAGGGAGAGAAAGAGAAAATGATCCGTCATAGCAGGCTGGCTGGCTGGCTGCCAAAGCGCTGCAGAGGAATTCTGAAGCCCAGGCCTTGGAATGCGGCCCCCTGGGGAGGTTGTCTGATGGCAGAGAGTGGCCTGGGAAACTGCTGCCCCTCCACTCACTCCTCCCACATTGGGCAGGTGGCAAGTACCAGAGGAAACCCTGCAGTTGACGCTGGGAGGGAGGGAGAGAGATGAAAAATGGTTTGTCTTTTCCACAGAGATATAAGCGAATGATTTATCTTAATTATTTTTAGATTGCAATATGTTGCCTCATATGTCAAATGTACATTAAAGAGCAATTAGCTTAAATGTCAGCATTAAACGATTCGCTATTTAGCATTTCAAAAACAGAAGCAAAAATAATGAAAGCAAGCGTCAGTGTATACCAATCTGAAAAGTTTCAAAAGCTATAGATTCTTCTTTCTGCTTTGAATTCGAAATAAGGCTGTCTCACATCCCAACCTGGAGATGGTAGCTACAAAACATATGCACTCGCCGCCCCGCCCCCCACACACACACACATAAACACAGTCACAGTCATCAATAAACTAAGGCTCTGGGCCAAATTTTGCCTGCCTCCTGGTTTTGTGTATAAAGTTTTATTGGAACATAGCCACACGCGTTCATTTACATATTGTAAATGCTTTCAGGCTATAATGGCAGAGCTGAATAGTTGCAACTGAGACCATATGGACTATACAGACTATAATATTTACCATCTGGCCCTTTATAGAAATAGTTTACTGACCTCTGGTTTATAAACTGTGTGGGTTATCCTACAATGTGCATCCTTTGCACAGATGCCCAAGTACTGCACAGGGAGAAAACCACTGAGATCTGTAGAGAGCACCCTGAATATTCAGCAGTCATAATCAATGACCAAACTACCCAACATCAGAAAAAAAAAAATTAGAAGTTTAGAGGGAACAGTGCCAAGCTCTCACACACAAGGAGAAATACTTCCTGTTTCTATGAATCGTAATGGAAACATCATAAATCCAAAGTACTGGGTAGAATACTCAGAAGGGTGTTGCCTCAGTAAGTGGAGGATTAAGAAAGTGCACTGAATGAGATTAACGACAGACTAGACATTGCAGAAAAGAAGATTAGTGAACTGGAAAACAAAGAAGTACCAACTATTGAAAACAAAACCCAAAAAGAAAAAAAAATTAAGTAAAAAAAGCATCAGTGAACAACACCAAAGGGCCTACTATATGTTTAATTGAGTCTTTGAAGGAGAGGAGAGAGAAAGAGAAACAAAAAACTTTGAAGAAATTATGACCAAAATATTTCCAAATTTGATTAAAACTTATAACCATAGATTTGAGAAGCTCAACAAGCTACCTAATAAGAAGTTCAAGAACCATGAAGAAAACTGTACCAAAGTCATTTGCTGTCATCTTTTCTATTTAACATTGTACCACAGGTTCTAGCCAGCATAATAATGGAAAGAAAAAAAAAGAAAGAAAGAAAATGCATCCAAATTGGAAAGAAAGAAGTAAAACTATCATTATTCACAGATGACAAAATTGTCTATATAGAAAATTCAATGGAATCTACAAAAAAGCTACTGGAACTAATAAATGATTTTAGAAAGGCTGTAGGATATAAGATCAATATACAAAACTCAATTATATTTCTATATACTAGTGATGAACAATTGGAAACTGAAATTTAACAAACAATACCACTAATAATACCCTCAAAAATATGAAATACCTAGAAATAAATACCTGTGCCTTACAAATTACAAAACACTACTGAAAGATATTAAAGAGAACTTAAGTAAAAGGAAATATATACTATTTTATGAGTTAGAAGACTCAATATTGTTAAGATTTGTATTCTTCCCAAATATAGCTAAAGATTTAACATAATCTGGGAAAAAATCCCAGTAGACTTTTTTGAAGAAATTTACAAAATGATACAAACATTTATATAAAAATTTAAAGGACCTAGAATAACAAAAACAACTGTGAAAATCAAGAACAAACTTAAGAAGATTTACACTACCTAATTTCAAACTGTCTTAGAAGTTACCTTACCAAGGCAATGTGTTACTGACATCAAGATAGATAAATAGATCAGTGAAATAGAACAGGATGCAAAAATAGACTATGAAGTTCTTATAGATAGCAAGGGGTTAGAAAAAAATTGCCAATTTTCAGCTATTGACATAAAGAATGGCTGCCTCCTAAGGCAACAGGTAACAGGTTAGTTTTCTTTCTTTGTAGGTACTTTTCCTATAAGGAATTGGTAACCAGTTCAGAATTTTATACTACATTCCATAACATTTGATTTGCTGGAGGCTTCAAACTAGAGGATTGATACCATCGCTTTCTACTTCTTTCTCCATTCCAATCTGCTGCATCAGTTATAGGAAAACAAACTACTAAAATTTTGATCCAAGTGAGGAGTTGCTTCCAAATTATAGACGTTTGCAAACTACTCCATGTGTTGGCATGTTATTTTAAAGAAATGAAATTTTCTAAAAAGTCAATTAGCCTTGCCATATTGTCTAGCTAACATTGCATTAGCTGAAGATTTTACAGAAGAACAAAAAGTGTCCTGTTTCTCTATTTCACAAGGAAAAAGAAAAAAAAGAGAAAATGAAAACAAAATCATTTATTTCCACTCCATATAGTTTTTAACTTAATTATATACAAAATCAAAGAAGGCTTCCTTCTCACTCAAATCTATGGTTACAATCTCTGTTCAGATCTTGGCACCATTGACACACATTACCGCAACCTCCTGGAATACAAGAATTTGGAGACCTGACAGTACCCAGACAGAGGTCTAAACCCCATAAAACATGCCATAAGGATGTCTCAGCAACTAACAGATTAAATCAGAGATGTCTAACAGGACCCTCAACTTCTTTCACTTTTGGTTTATTCCAAAAATTTTTCTTTTTATCCTGACAATCTTAATGGACATGGCTATTTGCAGCATTATGCATGTTCTATTCTACTGCTGTAACCTCAACAGCACCTAAAAACCATATGACTCATAATACTAGATACTAGATACAGTTCTATATAACAACACATAAATGCACAGACAAATCTGTATGTTTTGTGACACAGAGAGGTAGAGATAGAGAGGAGTTGTATAGTGTAGTTCAAGAACTAGAGATGGAATCAGATATAAATACAAATACATCTACCAACACAGATGCCAAATTTATAGACTCTACAGATACAGATCAGAATTTACATGTTTCTTAAATTGGAAGGAAATGCAGAGCTCTCAGAGTCAAACTTTTATCCAATGTAGGAATTCCCTCTTCAATATCCCTAATCTGGGGATGAACATTTCCTGTGTCAGAGCTTGCATGATTTTAAAACCACTTGTTGCTCTAAAATCTATAGAAAGTTAATCATTATAGGGAGGTTGAAATCTGCTTCACATTTCCTACCCATTGGCCTTAGATCAATCACCTGAAGCTAAAATGTCTGTTCCTTTATGCGTGGTGGAGGAAGGAAGAGGCAGTCTAGCGGAAAGAAAAGTATAAAAAAGGAGCCTGTTATGCCGTAAAATAACAAGTGGGTAAACTAATTATTAATAGGCTGTGAACTGATTTGAGGAGGTGATTTCAGGGAGTAATGACAAGAAGAACATGTTTCATTAAGCTGGACATGCCACTTTCTAGGCTCAGGATCTCATGTATTAATATAAAATAAAATGATTTAACTAGTCAAGGGTTGTAAGCTCAAATGCTTTCGAGAGGCAGAGAAGAAAGTCAACGAACAAAAGATAAGAGGAAGCATTGGGGACTGTGTCAAACTAAAGAGCTACTACCCCTCTACAGATGTTTCTACGCAACTTAAAAATCATCCCTTCGTGAGCCCACGCAAACACATCCGCACCATCTGGCTCTCAGATTGCCGGTGTCCCCCTTGGACTAGACAAGTTTTCAACCTATCAGGTTTCTTCCACCTGTAACATCTACAAACTTATGGTTAGCCAATCCCTCCCCGTATTGGTCTTCCCTGAGCATCCTACCATTTGCAGCACACCTGCATTTCTGTTTGCTTTCTGAGACATGGTGAAATTTGTACATTATCCATCCATTTTGCTTTTTTGCACTTCACCATTCTAGCTCTCTTCTTATGGCATGTTGTTACCATCCTATAGAAATTTCATTCTCATCACAATATGAAAAAACAGAATCTGCTTTTTTCATGAATATCTGGTTCTGACCAGGATTCTCATGAGGACCCACTTAATTCAAAGGGACAAAGCAAGAATGACAACGCTCCAAGCATGCTCCCTGACAGTAGGGCAGGATGAATATTTGGGGACAGGGTTATGGTTTTCAGTGTTCTGTATGCCACATCATGTATATGGCTTTCCAGATTTTTGTTGTTGTTGTTTTTACTGGGATCACACTCAACACCAAGGCATATAAAATTATTCTGTTGGTCTCAAGCCTGTAATTGATATGTAAATAGCTGCCCATGTGTTTGTGACTATGCTTGTATTCATTTGTTAAAAGTAGTTGTTATATACAATAAATGTGCACAATTTTTATTTATGGATCCAAAAAATAAAGTTTTTAAAAGGCAGTGTGGTATGCAGCAAATAACACTAGACTTTAGGGAATTAAATGACACGAGGTTCTTCTCTGCCCCTTGGCAGAGAGATCTATTGTAAAAGATTTAATTTATGAGAACCTGATCTACTAATCCATAACATAGAAAGATTGATGCACATCTTGCTTAATTCATGGAATTGCTGTGAGAATACAAATTGAGATATTGTATTTATTTTCTAAAATATTAAAAAATCATACAATGGGTAGTTAAAATTTACCTTCCTCACCTCCACTTCTGAGAGGAGGTAGTAGTTGTGAGAGGCCAATGCTTTCACTGCAAAAAGAAAAAATGGAAGATAAATTTAAAAATAATATTTTCATAAAGATGTCAGAGAGCTATGGAAAAAACAAAGAGTAAACCAACTAAAATTCCGGGGAAGCAGAAATATTATGAGGAGGTCTGGTGATAGACAGCTATTCTTGTTCCCACAGCACATCTGGTTATTCTGGACTCAGATTGACTATAGAGTATGGCCCAATCAGAGATCACGGTCATGGAAAAGAGAAACCATAAAAGCACTTAGCAGTTGCATAGTGACAGAGGACAAATTGGAAATACACTGCTGTTTCACCTCCTGGGACATTTATTGAGTTCTAGGGTTATGCAGGGGGTTGCAAAGCTAAGCCCAACATCCCTGAAAGGGGAATGAGATCTCCTGCAGTTTCACAGTGTTTAGGAAAAACACATGCCAGTGGAGAGAACAGCCGCCAGCACAGGATTGGTCTCTCTTAACACTTTTGCCATTTCTTGAAGTTGCATGAGAAGGCAGCCTGAGACCTGGGCTGGGAACTTTCAAACCACAGATCTGGATGTCTTGCAGTTTTTTAGGGCTGAAAATAAGAACAAACTGACAAACCTCCAGTGAGAATACCATGAGGACCACATTCAAAGAAGAGGAGCAAATGAGATATAAACTGAGTTTTACTAAGACTGCAACCTGGCCCCAACCCAGCTCAATCTCTGACTGAACTGAGATGACAATTCCTTTGCTCTATATCTGTCTGCCTACACTTGGGCAGAAGATAAAGTCATCTGGGACTTCTGTAATTCTTTTAATCACAATGTACAGCATAAAATCAAAAACTGCTAGCCATATGAGAGCCAAGGAACTATGACTAATAGTCAAGAGGAAAAAAATAAGACAATGGATGCAGCCCCCACAGATGATTTCAATATTGGAGTTGGCAAATACTTTTATAATAACTACAATAAATATGGTTCTTAGAGGTACAGATATATACAGTAAAAATGCATAGATATACTCACCAAAAACAAGTATGCTAATGTCTAGAGCAACACTATTCATAATCATTAAAACTGGAAACCACCTAAGGAATAGTAAAGTGAATAAATAAATTGTAATATATTTACACAATAAAATGCATACAATAATGAAAATTAATAAAACTGCTCATAGTAATATAGATAAATCTAATAAACATAATATCAAGTGGAAGAATCCAGACTCCAAAGAATACATTCTCTATGTTTCAATTTACATAAGGTAGAAAGAAAAATAAAATTAATCTGTAGTTTGAAAATAAGGATATTGATTAGAAATGTCTGGAGAGAAACAGAAGCAGAGCTTCTCAGACGCTAGTGATGTTACGTTTCTTGATGTGGGGTCTGGTTACTAGAGTGAAAATTGCGAATTTAGAATACGCACTTTTTTTTTTTTTGAGACAGAGTCTCGCTTTGTTGCCCAGGCTAGAGTGAGTGCCGTGGCGTCAGCCTAGCTCACAGCAACCTCAATCTCCTGGGCTCAAGCAATCCTCCTGCCTCAGCCTCCCGAGTAGCTGGGACTACAGGCATGCGCCACCATGCCCGGCTAATTTTTTTTTTTTTTATTTCAGCATATTATGGGGGTACAAATTTCAAGGTTTCAATAAATGCCCTTTCCCCCCTCCCCCCACAAGTCTGAGTCTCCAGCATGACCATCTCCCAGATGGTGCACATCTCACTCATTATGTATGTATATACCCGCCCCCCGCCCC
>VSMD01043349.1:0-12695 GCA_008750895.1 Mirza zaza
ATAGAAAAAAATTAGCCAGGCATGGTGGCGCATGCCTGTAGTCCCAGTTGCTTGGGAGGCTGAGGCAGCAGGATTGCTTGAGCCCAGGAGTTTGAGGTTGCTGTGAGCTAGGCTGATGCCACGGCACTCACTCTAGCCTGGGCAATAAAGTGAGACTCTGTCTCAAAAAAAAAAAAAAAAAATTATGGTGATTTGGATCAGGGTGAAGGCAATGGAGATGGATGGAACAGGAGAATTCCAGATGCATTTTTGAAATAGAAATGATAGGACTTGGTGATGGATTGAATGTGGGAGTTGAGGAAGAGAATGGAATCAGATTAGAAAGTGGAAATTTCAAATCAGCAATGAGGTCTGCCAAGTCTGAAGATCAGAAGAGAGATCTGCACTAGAAATGTAAGTGTAGGATTGAATGATTTCACATAGGAAGTTGACAGGAGAGAAAAAGTGTTTTGAAACCTTTTAAAGAGAAGAGAGGTTTTTTGTGTGTGTGTTTTTTTTTTTTTTTTTTGAGACGGGCTCACTGTGTCACTCAGGCTAGAGTGCAATGGCATCATCATATTTCACTGCAACCTCAAACTCCTGGGCTCAAGCGATCCTCCTGTCTCAGCCTCCCTAGTAGCTGGGACTGCAGGTACATGCCACCGCACCCAGCTAATATTTCTATTTTTTTTTTGTAGAAATAAGGTCTCATTCTTGCTTAGACTGGTCTCAAACTCCTGGCCTCAAGCAATTGTCCAACCTTAGCCTTTCAGAGTGCTAAGATTATAGGCATGAGCCACCATGCCTGGCTAAAGAGAAGAGTTTTAAAAAGTGTGTGAGAAATTATAGCCACAGAGATCAGAAGAAAATGAGGAGAATGCGGTATTGATGTAAGACAAGAAGAGGGTTCCAGGGTAGGAGTGGTCAGCTATGTTCATGCTGCTGAGAAGTCAAGTAGATGAAGACTGAAAATATTTGGTAATAAGGAGGTCATTGGTGACTCTGAGAAGAGTAGTGGGGCAGAATGGAAATGTCTGGGAATGAATTGGGAGATGAGGTGAAGTCCTGGTAAATAAAAAGGTGAAATGTATACACAGAATGCTACAGGGACAGAGGAGAGGGGTTCCTAACTCATTCTGGGGAGTGTGTAGGTAAAGCTTTCCAAAGGAGATGATCACTGGCCTGAATCTTAAAGGATGAATAGGGAAATAGGTAGGGTATGAGAAAAGAAAACAAGACAAAGGTAATGCCCTTTTGGCTCACTGAGCAGCAAGCACCACGGCAGTCGGCAAGAACAAGCGCCTTACAAAAGGCGGCAAAAAGGGAACTAAGAAGAAAGTGGTTGATCCATTTTCTAAAAAAGATTGGTATGATGTGAAGGCACCTGCTATGTTCAATATAAGAAATATTGGGAAAACACTAGTCACCAGGACTCAAGGAATGAAAATTGCCTCCAATGGCCTCAAGGGTCATGTGTTTGAAGTGAGCCTTGCTGATCTGCAAAATGATGAAGTTCCATTTAGAAAATTCATGCTGATTACTGAAGATGTTCAGGGCAAAAATTGTCTGACTAATTTTCATGGCATGGACCTTACCTGTGACTAAATGTGTTCCATGGTTAAAAAATGGCAGACTATGATCGAAGCTCACATTGATGTCAAGACTACCGATGGTTATTTGCTTCATCTGTTCTGTGTTGGTTTTACTAAAAAACGCAACAATCAGATACGGAAGACCTCTTATGCTCAGCACCAACAGGTCCACCAAATCCGGAAGATGATGATGGAAATCATGACCAGAGAGGTGCAGACAAATGACTTGAAAGAAGTAGTCAATAAATTGATTCCGGACAGCATTGGAAAAGACATAGAAAAGGCTTGCCAATCTATTTATCCTCTCCATAATGTTTTCGTTAGAAAAGTAAAAATGCTGAAGAAGCCCAAGTTTGAATTGGGAAAACTGATGGAGCTTCACGGTGAAGGTAGTAGTTCTGGAAAAGCTGCTGGTGATGAGACAGGCGCTAAAGTTGAACGAGCTGATGATATGAACCACCATTCCAAGAATCTGTTTAAAATTCAGACTTTTTTTTTTTTTTTTTTGAGACAGAGTTTCACTTTATTGCCCAGGCTAGAGTGAGTGCCGTGGCGTCAGCCTAGCTCACAGCAACCTCAAACTCCTGGGCTCAAGCAATCCTGCTGCCTCAGCCTCCCAAGTAGCTGGGACTACAGGCATGTGCCACCATGCCCGGCTAATTTTTTCTATATATATTTTAGTTGGCCAATTAATTTCTTTCTATTTATAGTAGAGATGGGGTCTCGCTCTTGCTCAGGCTGGTCTCGAACTCCTGAGCTCTAAACGATCCGCCCACCTCGGCCTCCCAGAGAGCTAGGATTACAGGCTTGAGCCACCGCGCCCGGCCCAGACTTTTAATAATGACAAATAAAGTGTCCTATTTGTGAAAAAAAAAAAGACAAAGGTAACAACAAAGAAATGTAGAGTCTCAGACAACATTTTTGGATAGAGCATAAAGTTCCAAGACAGAGGTAGTGATAGTTTAAGATAGAGAGGTAGGCAGGAGCCATATTATTAAGAACTTTGTCTACCATAATCGAAATTATTATTTTTTGAGCATTTACTGTGTATCAGAGACTGTGCCAAGCCTTCATATACACTATCTCATTTAGCCCTCTTAGTTGTCCTGTAAGTTAAACTTTTAGTCATTATTTTAATCAATTTAAGGAACCCGAAGCTTAGAGTGGTGAAGGAACTTGCTCCAGATATCAAAGAATATATGGCAGATTCAAGATTTAAACGGAGATTGGCCTAATTCTAGAGCCATGCTCTTAACTTTTCTGCTGTTCTGCCATAGTTGAGGAACTGTATCCTTTAAGTCAGGGGAAGAACACAGTGTTCTAAATTCTTGAAAACTTAATGACATATAACACTTCAGATTTCCATTTTCTCTTGAAAAATTGGGAGATCTAATAGATGCATAATGGACAAATTTGAGAAGGAGGAAAGAAATAGTTAAGTATAGCTAGGTTTGTGTTAATAGTTCATGTGAAACATAATAAAGAGTGATCTAGCTGGGCTCACGCCTGTAATCCTTTGTAATCTAGCTGGGCTCACGCCTGTAATCCTAGCACTCTGGGAGGCCAAGGCGGGCCGATTGCTCGAGGTCAGGAGTTCAAAACCAGCCTGAGCAAGAGCGAGACCCTGTCTCTACTATAAATAGAAAGAAATTAATTGGCCAACTAATATATATAGAAAAAATTAGCCAGGCATGGTGGCGCATGCCTGTAGTCCCAGCTACTTGTGAGGCTGAGGCAGAAGGATTGCTTGAGCCCAGGAGTTTGAGGTTGCTGTGAGCTAGGCTGACGCCATGGCACTCACTCTAGCCTGGGCAACAAAGTGAGACTCTGTCTCAAAAAAAAAAAAAAAAAAAGTGATCTAGTGCATTGCTAAAAATAGACATGAAGTGAAGGAGCAAACTAGATATAATAAGTGGTAGGTTGGCAGACTTGGTGGTGGGTGATCACATGCGGCAAGTGAATGAAAGAGAGGAAGAGTCAAAGATGAGTTCTTGGTTTATAGATGGGTTGGATGGATGGTAGTACTCCCAAATGAGTTGACAGTATGAAAGGAACAGGAGAGGGGAAGAAAACTTGGTTTTGGGCATGTTGAATTTGAACTACTTTTGGATTGTCTAGAAAAAGTCTGAATCACATAAATTTGGGAATCATCAGCATATAGGTGGTAAAAATGACAACCAATGAGGTTTTAAATCTCCTGGGTCCTGGAAATAGAGTTAGTTGCTCACTCTGTGCTTTCCTAGTACTTGACCTCTAATCTTTTTTCTGGGCCATATCACACTGTGCTACAATTAACATGTGTAATATATATTCCCTAACTAAACTGTAATCCCTTTGCAAATCATATTCATCTTTGCATACTCAGTGCTTAGCACTTGGCAGATTAGGAATTGAGATATGTAAAATGTGTGAATAAATAAATGAATGTGAGAGTTGAATAGATCTAGAACCACAGGAACCCTTTACCTAGCTTACTCTCTTGCCACCAAACACTAGGCTACATCTAAGATCTTCCATTGCCTTTAGCTTCGTCATCATTACCAACATGTTTTGATCACTTACTGTGTACCAGGCGCTTTCTAAGCACTTTGCCTATATTAATTTATATATTCTTCATAACAGCCAGATAAGGAAACAGGCACAGGAGAGTTAAGTAACTTATCCTCTGGGATAAGTTAACTCCCTATCAAAATACAGTCACTGGCATCAAACCATTAATGTCATTTATTGAGACCACCATGGATTTTCTGCTAGTAAACCCCTTAGGAGGTACTTCTCAGGTCTAGGCTTGTTTTTTATGGTCTTTTTTTTCTTCTTCAGTTTTTTCCAACATTCACTGTTCTTTATGTTTTTCTCCCTATGCAGCCTTCTATTTCCCTTCCACAAAGACGGATTCACTGAGTTAGAGAGTTATCTCTCCAACTTACCCCAAAGACAGATAACATTTATGGGCCCTTTTAGTTCATGTGCCTTGTTTTGTTTTCTGTTTTTAACCGTTTTATTCTAGGGAGATGGAATAATAACAAATATGACCAAGTTATAAACTTTGAGGCCTCTAATTAAGTTATCCTCCCTGGTCCTGAATTGCTTGCTAAAGGGTACCTAAAATACATAGTAGTCTTTGTTCTCATCTTTCCCAAAGGTGGCCCTCAGCAGACCTCCCTATTTCTAAGGAACCAGGCCCCCTAGATTCGGCTGGCCCCTCTTCACAAGAGGCTGGTCTTGCGTTTTAGTTGTGAAGATTAGATCAGAGCAGTGAGGAATGTCTGGGCCTACTTGTGTCTACTTGGATCTTCATCTTAACTAGCATGTATTTTAGAGGGCCTGAGCTCCTGCCTTTAGAACATTGTCTCACACCAAACTTCTAACTAATAATCAGTCACCTATGTGATTTTCTTAGGTGTTACAAAGTAACATTGAAGCATATTTTATTTTATGTCTTTTAGGCTTTAGAAAATTTGCGAGTATACTTGTGTGAGAAAATCATAGCTGAGAGACATTTTGATCATCTGCGTGCAAAAAAAATACTCAGTAGAGAAGACACTGAAGAAATTTCTTGCCGAACATCAAGTAGGAAAAGGGCTGGAAAATTGTTAGACTACTTACAAGAAAACCCCAAAGGACTAGACACCCTTGTTGAATCTATTCGGCGAGAAAAAACACAGAACTTCCTGATACAGAAGATTACAGATGAAGTGCTAAAACTTAGAAATATAAAACTAGAGCATCTGAAAGGTAAGATATCTTAGATATTTAAGGCTTAATTCATATGTAACAATGCTTTTTAAAAATGCAAAAGTGAAAAAACAAATCTTGTATTTATATTCATTTAACAGTACCATTTATAGAAAACTTAAACTATCATGAAATCCCTGTATACACAAGGGTTTGTTTCTGAAGTCAGCAGAATGCAATATGTATCTATTCGAAAGTAACCTCTGAAAACACTGTGCAGCACACATAAAGAACAGTATTTAAGCAAGGTATTTTAATCCAGCTCTGCTAGCTTTTCTCCCACTAGTTGATCACAAAATGAAGTAGTTGGCATATGTTTATAGGAATCATGTTGCATAATGTTCATGACTGTAAACACTAGAATCACAGTCTGGCAAGATGCGAGAGGCATGGGAACTGAGATCAATTAAGGGAATACGACATTTACCTCTCCCATTTCACCCTCACTCCAAAGCACACGCTCACTGATTGGAATGTTGTATAGAATTGCCTACACAATTTAAATCCCCACCCCTCCACTCCTCCAGTTTCCTTCCCTCTCTCTCCAGAGCACATAAGTTAAATGTGCATGTAATATGGTTCTCCAGCTGTTCTAGGCATTATGGAGTACAGAAATGAGTAATGTAGGGCTCCTTAAGGAACTCACAGTCTGTAAGTCCTTGTTGGGACACATTAGAAGTTTCCCCATTTGAGCCATATATGAGAAAATAGTTTCTATAGAATGGGACAGAAATACTGAATGTATTGTTAAGTTGAAAAACTAGTAGAAAAAATGACATGTAAATGTACTTTATAGACTTTATAGATTTTTATCTAAGATTTTTCAACTGCAGAATTTCCTTGCCTATAGACAGAATATTTTCTAAGCTTAACAGAAAGATAAATTGTATTTGTGTTTATTCCTTCAATCCTATGGATAATTGTTAGCTATTCCCTTTGGATATGATAAAATTCTTTGATAGTATCTTAGTTCATTTTCTATAACAAAGCTTGACACTGGGCAATTTATAAAGAAAAGAAATTTATTTTCATAGTTCTGGAGGCTGGGAAGTCCAGGAGCATGGTGCTAGCATCTGGCAAGGGTCATCTCAAGACAGAAGGGCAAGAGGGAACAATACAGAGGAAAGGGATAGATCTATACTCCTGAGATATCGGCATTAATCCATTCATGAGGGCAGAGCCCTAATGACCCAATCACATCCCAAAGGCCCTACTTCTTAAAACCTCCAGGATGGCAACCAAGTTTCCAACATGTGAACTTTTGGAGGGCACATTCAAACCATAGTAGATAAGAACAACCACTGTCATTTGAATAAACCATTAGGTTGAGAACCAGGACATTATCTATTTAATTGTAGTTCTCACTTTCCCACAAAGTAGTCCTGGAATGTTGGGCATGACTTAACTCTTCTGTGCCTCTGTTTTGTCATCTCTAACAGTGAGAGACTATCTCAGATGATCTATAAAATCTTTCAGTTGAATCCTATGATTCAAAAATCAGTAATTGCCAGTAAACAACTCATAGAATTTTAGCATCTGCCTTGTTTAAATTTTGTTTTTAATTGGCTAATATTTTTTGTGCCAGAATGCTAAAGAACATTTATTAGTTGTGAAAGGTATTTTTTATTTTAGAAGCTGCTTTATTTTTTCCACATTCTTCAGTGGTTAAGTATATGAGTATACTGTATTTTAAATGTGAATTATAGCATGACATTTAACTTCCTTGAGACTATTTCCTTATCTAGAAAATGTAAATAATAGTACACTTCATGGTTGTTGAGAAAAGCAAGTAAGATTTAAAGTGGATTTATGATAGAATTTATAAATTTCCATTATAGGACTGAAATGTAGCAGCTGTGAGCCTTTTCCAGATGGAGCCACGAACAACCTATCTAGATCAAATTCAGATGAGAGTAATTTCTCTGAAAAACTGAGAGCATCCACTGTCATATATCATCCAGAAGGAGAATCCAGCACAGCCCCCTTTTTTTCTACTGATTCTTCTCTGAATTTGCCTGTTCTAGAAGTAGGCAGAACTGAAAATACCATCTTTTCTTCAACTACGCTTCCTAGACCTGGGGACCCTGGGGCTCCTCCCTTGCCACCAGAGCTGCAGCTAGAAGAAGAAGGAACTTGTGGAAACTCTAGCGAGATGTTTCTTCCCTTAAGATCACGTGCTCTTTCACCGCAATGACAGTTTATCGCTTTTTAATGTTTTTAATAATGACAAATGTTTTAAAGGCTATGAATCTTTTTATAAAATTGCTATAATGATTTATTTACATTTAATACGTCTTTTAAAGTACAATGTAAGCATACTTTGTAAATAGAACTTTTAGAATAAAAGAAGCATACTTTTAATGTAGCTAAATGTAAATCATGTTGCTCATGTCTTTCAGTATTTTCCATTTTTCTTCCTTTTTTAGGTGTTTCTGTGTTTTCAAATATTTTATATTTTAAGACTAATTTTAATAGGAAATATTTCTCTATTTGAGAATAGACTCTGTAGGCTGGGAATAATGTTTCTTCTCAGTGTAGTTGTGCTAGAAATTTTCAGAGTCTAACAGTCCTTTCCAACCATTCAGCAGCACATTTTCAGCATTAAGCTGCTCCTATTCAGTAGTAAATCACTGATGGGAAAACTGCCAATATACAGGAAAAAATCTCTTTTCCACTCCATTGGTCTTGTAGGCACTTACAGAGTCTCTTTCTGATGCTGGAGTTTGAGCCAGCTAAGACCTCAATTTGCCAAAATTCCTTTCTTACTAATTTTTCTAATTAATACTAGTTTTTTAGAATTTTCACATTCTTTGCTTTATCATTTTCATTCTTAAAGAAAAATATCTTGGCATAAACTTCAATTATTACATGTAATTTGGTGGGGTTTAAAAAAATATTTTCTCTCTACTTTTTATTCTTTTTTAATGAGAACTACTATACAGTTAAAAATAACCAGAACAAATTGGTTTTGGGGTATGCAACAGTTCTGTTTTTAATACTTTTTGGCATAAGTGAGCCGTTAGCCAGATTTGTTTTTTTATTGTATAATAAAATTTGACTAATTTTACACATTTATAAATCTTATGCTCGCATTGTTTTCATTTAAATTAAAATTCTGTTTCCTGACATCTATGTACCAATAGGTATAGAAAACATTTCTTCAGTTTGTGAGATCGAGTTGCATTTCTATATGGACTGATGAATTTATCAATCATGAAGAAGACTGGCTTTTAAAAAATTTTTAAAGATTGGATGATTTTTGTAGTATAAGCATTTTCTAAAGATTATGGAGAAATGTGTTTCACCTCCAGCATGTAGCAGAAAAGAATAGTGGCATTACATTTTTAAAAGTTGCTTTAAAAAGCAGAAGCAGACTTTTCATTAATTAAAATAAAATTCAATACATGGATACCTTTTTTTAATATTGAACCAAATATCATAATTTAGGTATACTATAGCTCCTATATTTATAGGTCAGTTTTAACACTGAGTTTTCTTTCAGACAGTTGGCTAACTGTAGAGACAATAAAATTAGGTTCTTATAAACTTAGATTTTTGGGTTTTTGAATCATGTAAAGTCATTTTTTTTTGTTAAACACTGAAAACCAGTCATTGCCTAAAACATATAAATTAGGATGAAAACTAGCCGTTGCCTAAGACGTAAATTAGGATGACAGATTGACACGATAGGATGCAGTTTGTTACTAAGCTGATTTTTTTTTTTTTTTTTTGAGACAGAGTCTCACTCTGTTGCCCCGGCTAGAGTAAGTGCCGTGGCGTCAGCATAGCTCACAGCAATCTCAAACTCCTGGGCTCAAGCAATCCTTCTGCCTCAGCCTCCCGAGTAGCTGGGATTACAGGCATGTGCCACCATGCCCGGCTAATTTTTTGTATATATATTAGTTGGCCAGTTAATTTCTTTCTATTTATAGTAGAGACGGGGTCTCGCTCTTGCTCAGGCTGGTTTCGAACTCCTGACCTCGAGCAATCGTCTGGCCTTGGCCTCCCAGAGTGCTAGGATTACAGGCGTGAGCCACCGTGCCCGGCCCTAAGCTGATTTAATGGAGCAATGAAAAAGTTACTTTTCAGAGATACCCTATTAGCACGATACAAAACAACTTTCAGCTTACTACTTTTTTTAATAGATTATTTTTTGGAGCAATTGTAGGTTTACAGGAAAATTAAGCAGAAAATATTATTTCCAAATATCCCCTTCTCATCCAGTTTCCCATATTAACATCTTGCATCGGTGTGTTATATCTGTTATAATTGATGAATCTTGATACATTGTTATTAACCAAAGTCCATAGTTTACATTAGGGTTCACTCTTTGTATTGTATATTCTATGGGTTTTGACATTTGCATAATGTCATATATCCACCATTACAATATCTTACAAAATAATTTCACTGCCTTAAAAATTCCCTGTCCTCAGCCGGGTGTGGTAGCTCATGCCTGGAGGTTGAGGTGGGTGGAGCATTTGAGCTCAGGAGTTCGAGACCAGCCAGAGCAAGAGCAAGACCCCATCTCTACTAAAAAAATAGAAATTAGCTTGACAACTAAAAACATATATATATAGAAAAAATTAGCCGGGCATGGTGGTGCATGCCTGTATATGATACGAGAAGTCAAGGCTTACAACTACCATCTTTTTACCTAAGCAATGTGAAAAAGAGCGGGAAGTTTCAGGCTCCAGCCTCATCTTGTATCTCTGGATAAATATGTACACTGTTGACTTTGAAGGAGAAGCAAGCTAATCTGCAGTTGTTAAATGTAATCTTATGAGGGCTTTCTGGAAGGAGAGCTGGATTTAAGCGCAGATATACACTGATGACTGGAGTGCTACTCCTAAAATCTTCACCCTGAATTTGCCATGCTATTTTATTTAATTATCAGAAATAGTCTTGGCCGGGCGCGGTGGCTCAAGTCTGTAATCCTAGCTCTCTGGGAGGCCGAGGTGGGCGGATCATTTGAGCTCAGGAGTTCGAGACCAGCCTGAGCAAGAGCGAGACCCCATCTCTACTATAAATAGAAAGAAATTAATTGGCCAACTAATTGATATAGAAAAAAAATAAAATTAGCCGGGCATAGTGGCACATGCCTGTAGTCCCAGCTACTTGGGAGGCTGAGGCAGCAGGATTGCTTGAGCCCAGGAGTTTGAGGTTACTGTGAGCTAGGCTGATGCCACGGCACTCACTCTAGCCTGGGCAATAAAGTGAGACTCTGTCTCAAAAAAAAAAAAAAAAAAAAGAAATAGTCTTAATTGCAGTGGTTCCCAAACTTTGCTGCCCATTTTAGAATCAATGGGGAACTTTTAAAGATCCAACCACCAGACTGCACCTCATAACAATTAAATTATAATGTTTGGGTGTGGAAGCCAGGCATCAGATTTCCAGGCGATTCCATTGTGCAACAAAGTTTGGGAACCACAGCCTTATTGGGTGCCAAATATTGTGTTTGATGTTTCCACATGTGTGATCTTGTTTTTAATTCTAGCAACAACCCTGCAAGGTAGGTTTTAATGTCACTTTTTTTTTTTTTAACAAGAAACAAACCCAAGATTAAAGTCAATGGTTTAAAGTCACACAGCTCTTTAGGATTAAAATCCAGGGCTGTTTGACTATTAAGATCAATGTTCTTTCTGCAAATCCAGGCACCCTTATTAGCATTTCTTAAAAGCAGAAAGGTAAGAGTGGAATTATGCATTTTTTCACTCATTAATTCAAGAATACTGAGTACCTATTATTCTAGGTGCTGTTGATACAGTGATAAAATAGACAAAGCCTGTGTTTTCATAGAACTCATATTCTCTCATAGGGAGAGAGAGTTAGAAAATAAGGAAAACCAAGATAATTCTGGTTACCGTAGAGACAAAAGGCATGAGTTCAAAAGTATTTTAGGAAGATAATTGATAGTATTATCGTGGAAAACCTCTTAGGGCAGGTGAGGCTTTGAGCTGAGACTTAACTCATAAGGAAGGAGCCAGCTATGGGACATTTTAGGGAGAAGAGTTCCAGATAGAAGTAATGTTGACACTCTAGCCTGGGCAATAGAGCAAGACTCTGTCTACAAAAAAAAAAAAAAAAAAGTAACGTTGAGGTTAAAACCCTAAGGTAAGAATGAGTTAGTGAGGACAGCATGTGCCTCTGTGGCTAGAATGTAAGGTAGGGGAGTGGTGACTGTGGGGAGCCCAGGAGCCTGGGTTGAGATGAGGTTTCACAGATAGAGAGGGATGTTTGTAGGGGTAGCCCAGCATCAGAGCCTCATGTAGGACAGAATAAGGAGGGCAGTCTAATGCAGTGTGTCAGATCCTAAGTGGAATAAGCAGTTCATCCACCTGGGGAAAGGGCCAGTAGCAATGATAGAAGATTGACTGTATATTTGGGTACTGATCAAATAAGTAAACACATTTAGAATAAAGGAAGCCAGATTTCTTATTGTTGCAGAATGGAGTTATAAATATGGAAAGAGAGAAAACTAAAAGAAACTAATATTGGATTAAAATCATAAATATCAGTGTGAACTCAAGATTTTCAATATATATAGATAGGTATAGAAATAAATACATTCCCTAGCTTTGTCCATCGTGAGAAGCTGGAAACATTACCACCTAATTTGCAATGAGCACAACTAGTGTCCAGATCTTGGCTTCTAAATACCATTCTCCATTAAAAGAAAATGGCTGGCCAGGCGTGGTGGCTCACACCTGTAATCCTAGCGCTCTGGGAGGCCGAGGCAGGCGGATCGCTGGAGGTCAGGAGTTCAAAACCAGCCTGAGCGAGACCCCGTCTCTACCAAAAATAGAAATTAATCAACCAACTAAAAATATATATACCAAAAATTAGGCGGCCATGGTAGCACATTCCTGTAGTCCCAGCTACTCGGGAGGCTGAGGCAGTAGGATTGCTTGAGCCCAGGAGATTGAGGTTGCTCTGAGCTAGGCTGACGCCACGGCACTCACTCTAGCCTGGGCAACAAAGTGAGACTCTATCTCAAAAAAAAGAAAAAGAAAAAGAAAATGGCTAATGGCTAATTCCAGGGCAAAGTATAAGATGAGCCTGGGGGCCGGGCGCGTTGGCTCAAGCCTGTAATCCTAGCTCTCTGGGAGGCCGAGGTGGGCGGATCCTTTGAGCTCAGGAGTTCGAGACCAGCCTGAGCAAGAGTGAGACCCCGTCTCTACTATAAATAGAAAGAAATTAATTGGCCAACTAATATATATAAAAAAAAAAATTAGCCGGGCATGGTGGCACATGCCTGTAGTCCCAGCTACTTGGGAGGCTGAGGCAGCAGGATTGCTTGAGCCCAGGAGTTTGAGGTTGCTGTGAGCTAGGCTGACGCCACGGCACTCACTCTAGCCTGGGCAACAAAGTGAGACTCTGTCTCAAAAA
>VSMD01043350.1:0-59371 GCA_008750895.1 Mirza zaza
GGTAGGTGGGCAGGTAGGCAGGGGGCAGGTGGGCAGGGGGCAGGTGTGTAGGTAGGCGGGGGCAGGTGGGCAGGTGGACAGGGGGGTAGAGGGGCAGGTGGGTAGGTAGGCAGATAGGCAGGTACGCAGGGGGGCAGGTGGGCAGGTAGGCAGGGGGCAGGTAGGCAGGTAGGCAGGGGGTTAGGGGGCAGGTGGGTGAGTGGCCAGGAGAGAAGGTGGGCAGGGGGCAGGGGGCAGGTGGGCAAGGGGGTAGAGGGGCAGTGGGCAGGGGAGCAGGGGGAGAGGGGTTGAGGCACAGCCCTGCCCTGTGCCATTCCCCTTAGGAACTTCATGTCCCTTGCCCAGGCTCCCCAGCAGGCCCCCAGCCCTGACCTGCTGTCCCCCTAAAAGCTTCTGGGCCTCACCCAGCCATGGTAGTTTGGCTGCGTGACTCACAGCTTTGGCACAAGGATTACCTACTCTGGCCTTCCCCGTGAGACCCCGCTGTTGAGACTCAGCGACCCTCCTTGCCAGCTGAGATGTTGTCAAAGCAAACTCATTTTAATGTAACCCAATTAAAACATAGTGACACATGTGACTCTGCCTAACAGAACTCTACTGTTCAGCCAGACAGAAAAAATAGTTTATCATCCAGTTTTGAGCTGCGTGAGTCCTTCTGCTTTGAGCACCTAAATCTTTCAACAGCTCTTCCAGGAAAGCCCAAAATGACTCAGTTAATGACAATGGCCTTATCTTCCACCCAGCAGGAGCGAGCCTGTGTGCTTAGACAGGTGCGCAAAGGTGTGGAAGGCTCTGCTTCCGTTCACCCTCCAGCAGGGGTCCCTTGTCCCCTCCTGAGAGCTGGCGCTGGGCTGCCCGGCAAGGGAAGGGATATGCCAGGAGCTGTCCCAGGAGAGACAGGCTTCCCCTCTGCCTTCCGAATGCAGATCCTGTCCACAGGGGTCTCCTCTTGGAGCCCCTGCCCCAAGGCCCAGGGGCTCCTTGTCCTGCCCACCCCCCACACATGGGGCACAGGGACAGGGACCCCAGCCTAGGGGGAGAACATCCTGCCCGGAGTTACCGGGAGCCCAGGACTTCAGGAAGCTCCTGCCGACCCCCTAGTCAAAGGCGGAGCTCTCACCTCCAAAGTTGCTGAAGTCAAGGTCCGGCTGCAGCCCGGTGACCAGGGTGTAGACGTCAGGGTTGTGGAACTTCAGGCTCTCCAGGAAGGCGATGGCCCCGTTCTTCCCTCGGGTCTTCAGCAGATCGAGCAGGTGTCCTGGGGAGAGAGAGCCGTGTTCCAGCTGCCAAGCTGCTTCCCCCGTGGCTGGGGGTGGGACGCCCTCGCACACCTAGGGATCAGGAGGTGAGAGCAGTTTCCTGGGATCTGTGGGGCGGGATGAGCCCTCTCTGCTCGCACAGGTTCCCCTCAACTCGCATGGTCTCACCCAGACTTGAGAAAGGCAAGCCTGGGACGGGGGCTCCGTGCTCTGCCAGGAGCTGGGGATGCGGGACGAGGAAGAGGAGCCCTGCTGGCGAGAACCTCCCAGGCAGGCTGGGGCCCGGTGCAGAGGCACAGTCGCTATGTGCGAGCAAAGCGTCGCTGGATGAAAGGAGCCAACAGCAGCGCCCCAGGGCCCGGGGGATACATTCAGGGGCCCTTCCGCTCCCAGGGCCCGGACCCCATGGCTCTCAGCTGGAATTACCAGCTTGGGTTGATCTCTTCTGCATTTGAGGATTATAAGGCCGACATGCACAGACGTAATGTTTTGTGGTTGTTGTTGTTGAGACAGAGTCTTGCTTTGTTGCTCAGGCTAGAGTGAGTGCCGTGGTGTCAACCTAGCTCAAGCTCCTGGGCTCAAGCAATCCAATCCTGTCTCAGCCTCTCCAGCAGCTGGGACTACAGGCATGCGCCACCATGCCCAGCTAATTTTTTCTATATATATTAGTTGGCCAATTAATTTCTTTCTATTTATAGTAGAGACGGGGTCTCGCTCTTGCTCGGTCTGGTTTCGAACTCCTGACCTCGAGCAATCCACCTGCCTCGGCCTCCCAGAGTGCTAGGATTACAGGCGTGAGTCACCGCGCCTGGCCTAGACGTAATATTAATAGCTAACACTTACTGCTGTCTAGGGCCCAGACTTTGCCATGGGTATGTTATAAACAGCAGCTCACTTAGCTCTCCTAACAACCTTTTTTTTTTTTTTTTTTGAGACAGAGTCTCGGTTTATTGCCCAGGCTAGAGTGAGTGCCATGGTGTCAGCCTAGCTCACAGCAACCTCAAACTCCTGGGCTCAAGTGATCCTCCTGCCTCAGCCTCCCGAGTAGCTGGGANTTGAGACAGAGTCTCGGTTTATTGCCCAGGCTAGAGTGAGTGCCATGGTGTCAGCCTAGCTCACAGCAACCTCAAACTCCTGGGCTCAAGTGATCCTCCTGCCTCAGCCTCCCGAGTAGCTGGGACTACAGGCATGCGCCACCATGCCCGGCTAATTTTTTCCATATATATTAGTTGGCCAATTAATTTCTTTCTATTTATAGTAGAGACGGGGTCTCGCTCTTGCTCAGGCTGGTTTCGAACTCCTGACCTCGAGTGATCCGCCCGCCTCGGCCTCCCAGAGTGCTAGGATTACAGGCGTGAGCCACCTCGCCCGGCCTCTCCTAACAACCTTATATGGTAAAGCCATTAGCACCCCCACTTTTGAATGGATAAACCCAGCTAGTCAGACCAGCAGAACTGATTCCAAAGGCAACTCGTAGTGGTTTAATGGTGGGCTCCCCAAAAGACACGTCCACCCAGAACCTGTCCCTGGGCCCTTCTTTGGGGAAAGGGTCTTTGCAGCTATAATTAAGTGGAAGCCCTTGAGATAAGGGATAAAGATCATCGTGAACATCCGGTGTGCCCTAAATGCAACGACAAGTGCCCGCTCGAGAGACGGAAGACACAGAGGAGACCCGGGTGAAGACAGGGGCAGAGGTGGGAGTGAGGCTGCCCAAGCCCAGGAGCGCCTGGGGGCCCCGGAGCTGGAAGAGGCAGGAAGGCCCCCCCCCAGAGCCTGGAGGGAGCTGGGCCCTGCGGACACCTGGGTTTCCAACTCCCAGTCCCCAGAACCGCGGGAGGGCACATTGCCCTTGCTTTAAGCCCCCAGTTGTGGCAGTTGTCGGGGCCGCCCTAGGAACTTATACAGGGTCCCCAGCGTCGGGAACTCCAGCCCCCGCGGCGCCTGCCGTCCCTCGACATCCCGGGCTCCCTGCCCTTGGGTGGCGGGGCTCACCCACTCTCATGGCGCTGTTGGTGAGCTGGGCGCTGTGCAGCACCTCCTCCTCGTCCAGCTGGCCCAGCACGCGCGCCTGGCGCAGGTAGGGCGTGAGGCGGCTGGGGCACACGCTGCGCACAATCCTGTAGCGGTGGCTCTCCATCATCTCCCACAGCGCCTCCTCGTCCAGCGCCGCCAGCGTGGAGTCCCTGCGGCCCAGTTCCGCCATGCCGGCGCCCGGGCGGCCCTGGATGGGGCGGCAATGGGGTGGGATGGATGAGACGGCTCTAGGGGCCCTCGGGGACCTTCCGTGTACACGGCCGGCCAGCCCACGGTGCCGGGAGAGAAGGAGACGACCGACTCGGTCAGCGTCACCAACGTCCCAGAACCTGCACCCGCTTTCCACCCGCCCCCAGCCCTGGTGTCACGAGGCCGGCGGGGTGGGGGTGGGGGACAGCCATCCTTAGGGGCAATGTCGGATCAATTCTCCCCGAGCGGAGCCAGAGGAAACTGGCCGCATCTGGTTCGGGCAGACTGGGTTTGCCTTTATTTATTTATTTATTTTGAGACAGAGTCTCGCTTTGTTGCCCAGGCTAGAGTGAGTGCCGTGGCATCAGCCTAGCTCACAGCAACCTCAAACTCCTGGGCTCAAGCGATCCTCCTGCCTCTGCCTCCCTAGTAGCTGGGACTGCAGGCATGCGCCACCATGCCCGGCTAATTTTTTCTGTATATTTTTAGTTGGTCAGTTAATTTCTTTCTATTTTTAGTAGAAACGGGGTCTCGCTCTTGCAGAGGCTGGTCTCGAACTCCTGACCTTGAGCGATCCTCCTGCCTCAGACTCCCAGAGTGCTAGGGTTACAGGCGTGAGCCACCGCGCCCGGCCTGGGTTTGCCTTTAAAGCACAGGAAGCTCCTGCTGCCGGGAACCGATTCACCTGTGAAAGTGACATTAAAACCCAGCCCGACCAAAGGTGCAGTCTCCCCCCCCAAAAATAAAATAAAATAAAATAAAAAATAAAAAACCCAGCCCAGCTCTCCTACGGGTCTTGAACCTGCATTCTCAACAGGGGTGCTAGACCCTCTCCCAAGGGGCAAAAATTCTTATTTTTCTATGTATAAAGCACAGACGCACATAAACAGATACACAGTATAAGTGATATTAATATTTCATGGGAGGGCAATTAGGAAAAAGATTTCTAAACAGGCTCCTTATGGGGTGATGATGAAAAAAGTTTGGGAAACTGTTCTAGAGGACAGTGTGAGGGTTTGGACGGTGGGGCCAGCAACCCTGCAGTTGGAGGCAGTGCCCCAGCCTACATGGAAGGGGCAGTAGAGTAAGGTGGGAAGCGGGGCCGGCCCACGTAGAGTCGGGAGGGAAGCGGGGCCGGCCCACGTAGAGTCAGGTGGGAAGCGGGGCCGGCCCATGTAGAGTAGGGTGGGAAGTGGGGCCGGCCCATGTAGAGTAGGGTGGGAATCGGGGCCGGCCCATGTAGAGTAGGGTGGGAAGCGGGGCCGGCCCATGTAGAGTAGGGTGGGAAGCGGGGCCGGCCCATGTAGAGTAGGGTGGGAAGCGGGGCAGGGCCAGCCCATGTAGAGTAGGGTGGGAAGCGGGGCCGGCCCATGTGCCTTGGAACGGGGCCAGCATGGGAACCACACGGCTTGCACTTGGTGTGAGGTCACCTGCCATTTTTCAGTGCGGAGGTGACTTGTGCGCCAGAGCGGGCAGACATTCCCTCTCCTATTTTCTGGTGGCTGTCACACCAAGTACCTACCCAGGCGAGAGCACCGTCTGGGGACCCTGAATCCTGGCTGTAGGGCAGCGTGGAGGGGGCTCAGGGCAGCTCTGGGGCGTGCGAGAGGAATTTCCCCTCGGCTGACAATTCCTTTTTTTTAATTTTTAGCCTCAGTTTCTACATCTGTATTGGCTGACAATTCCTAACAAGGAGGCGAGCGGGTTGAAGAGCTGCCACCCAACACTCACATCCACCCAGAACCTCAGAGTGTGACTTTAGCTGTAAAGAGGGTCTTTGCAGGCGTATTCAGTTATGCTGAGATCACCCCAAATCCAATGGCCGGTGTCCTTTTAAGAGGAGGGGATGCATCAGACACGCAGAGGAGGCAGAGAGTGACACGGCTCAAGTCGGGGGACGCCTGGGCCCCCCGAGATGGAAGGGGCCAGGAAGGCTCCTCGCTGGACACTGGCGTGGGCTCTGGCTTCCAGAAGTGTGGGCGAATAAACCTCTGCTGTTTTAAGCCGCCCTGCGTGTGGTCCTTTGCACACTGACCCGGAGGACACACAGGGACATGTGTCAGGGCAGCCACTCTTGGCAAAAGCGTGTTGCAGAACCAGGCAAAACCACAAAACAAAGGAAACTTTGGCACGGTAAAGGATGGGACAGCTTGACTGGGGGTGTGGGGGGTTAAGAGGGTAGAGAGACGGCAAATGGCAGGACGGCCTGGGGCAGACCGACCAGCTGGTGTCACAAGCCCCGGGTCTGTCTGGACAAAGCACACAAAGCAACACAAACGCGAGCTTTCAGGGTGACACACGCTGGCTGGTCTAGAACCTAGGACCTTATGATCTTGGGAGGACCTCGGTGCACTCACCTGCCTAGCCTCCCGGTCCCAGGAACTCGCCTGGGCGCCCAGCTTTGCAGGCGAGCTGTGTCCACCACTGTGGCCGCACCTGAGTCCCTCTCTGCCCTCCTGGCACTGGCACAAGGCCATCAGCCCACTAATCCGTCTAAGTAATTTAAAAATGTTTTAAAACTGGGGAATGTTTCAGCCATATAAAAAATCCTGCAAATGATAGAACAAATACCCGTGTACCTGCCATTCAACCACGGTTGCACGTTCAACCATCCTAACACACTGCACTTTAGGTTTCTTTTCAAGGAAATGCATCATTAAAGAGACAGGTCTGCCGGGCGTGGTGGCTCACGCCTGTAACCCTAGCACTCCGGGAGGCCGAGGCAGGCGGATTGCTCGAGGTCAGGAGTTTGAAACCAGCCTGAGCAAGAGCGAGACCCCACGTCTCTACTATACATAGAAAGAAATTAATTGGCCAACTAATATATAGAGAAAAAATTAGCCGGGCGTGGTGGCGCATGCCTGTAGTCCCAGCCACTTGAGAGGCTTGAGCCCAGGAGTTTGAGGTTGCTGTGAGCTAGGCTGACGCCACGGCACTCACTCCAGCCTGGGCAACAAAGCGAGATTCTGTCTCAAAAAAAAAAAAGACAGCTGATGCCTTTTTGTTCTCTCTGGTCTCTTTCCCCTCCCTGTCTGCCCAGAGGTCACTGCTGGGCATATTTTAAAAATCATTCCCTACACATGGAAGTGTCTACAAACAATGTGTAGTATTTTTGCATGGTCCCTTACGCCAGACGGTAACTTTACATCTGTAGTGTCATCACCAGCAACTCCACCTTTCGGTAGACAGTATTGCTCTGCGCAGGGGCTGCACTCTGCGTGTTTTTGAGGTTTACCACCTTGACACATGTGGCTCGATGCACACGTGTTCTTTTTTAAACTGTGTACTGGATTTAGCTATATGAATAAACCACAGTTGATGTGTCAGTGCTTCGTGGAAGGACATTAGTTTGTCTCTAATTTTTCTCCATCGCACAAAGCGCTGAAGCCACCAACCTGGTGAATCTCTTGGGCACAGGTGGGGGTGTTCCTCTCAGACCTGTGGATTCCTGTGGCTTGGTTGTTTCATTTGGAATGACAGGCTGGACCAGCTGGGGTTGCGTGCCTCTCGCAAAAACCAGAGCAAACCAACTCTTGTCTAATACATAGAAAATAACGGCTGGAGATCCGGGTCTGCTCGGACAGCCCCACCCCCCAGCCAGGGAGCCGCCCCCGCCCCCCACCGAGGACTCACCAAGAGGCTGGGACTCGCTTCTGCTGGAGCTCCTTGCAGCAGGGGGAGACCCGGTGGCCCTTCTGCTCCCAAGTGCCTCCAGAGCCAGGTGTGGTGCCGGCTCCTGCAGGCTTAGGTGAGACGAAATTAAAGCCACACTGGTGCCAAGATGACCCAACAGCGGTTTCAAGCCATGAGACTTGCTCCAAAACTCAAAGTTCCGTCACTAGGCAGGGTGTGGTGGCTCATGCCTGTAATCCTAGCACTCTGGGAGGCCGAGGTGGGAGGATCATTTGAGCTCAGGAGCTCAAGACTAGCCTGAGAGCAAGAACGATGCCCCGTCTCTACTAAAAATAGAAAGAGAATTAATTGGCCAACTAAAATATATAGAAAAAATTAGCCGGGCATGGTGGCACATGCCTGTGGTCCCAGCTACTCGGGAGGCTGAGGCAGGAGGATCGCTTGAGCCCAGGAGTTTGAGGTTGCTGCTAGTGAGGCTGACGCCACGGCACTCCAGCCTGGGCGATAGAGTGAGACTCTGTCTCAAAAAAAAAAAAGTTGGGTCACTAAAGACAAACACAAGGGGGAAAAGAGGACAAATGCTAATCCAGGAAATAACTCTGCGGAACTTTGGCCCCTGCGGTTCTCTCAGCAAGTGCAGACGCTTCCTTAGTACTTGGAAGAAGAATGGAATCAGTGTGAGCCTGGACTTTGAGCCCTACGACAGCAAGGAGAGCTGACAGGCACGACAGCCACCCAAAGTGTCCACAGGCCCGCGTGGGGCTCGCCACAGGGCCGGAGCCCACGCACACTCTTCCCCTGAGCCCCTCACCCAGGGAGAGGGCCTGGAAAGGGGCGCGTGCCGAATCCCATCCCATTCCTTCTGGGGAACAAGGTGATCACTGCTTGTGAATCGGGGTGTTTGGAATAGTGTCCCCTCAAAAGACACGTTGAAGTCCTAACCCATGGTCCCTGTGAGCACGGTCTTATTTTGGGACTAGGTCTTTGCCAATGTCACCAAGTTGAGGTCATCAGGGTGGGCCCCAGTCCAGGGACCGGCGTCCTACTTAGAAGAGGAGAAGGGACCCAGGGGTGCAGGGAGAGCACTGGATGGCACAGGCAGAGGCTGGGAGATGCGACCACAAGCCCAGGAGCGTCGAGGGCTGGTGGCAACGCCAGCCGCTCAGAGGAAGGCACAGAACAGACCCTCCCTCCTCGGCGAGCACGGCCCTGCTGACTTCTGGCCTCCGGAACTGTGAGTCAGTAAATTGCTGCCGTTTTGAGCCACCCAGTTTGTGGTGGTTTATCATGGCAGTCACAGGAATGCATGGGGCAAAGGGGACTTTGAAAGGGGCCCGCGTCCCAGAGTGCCCACCCATCCCCAGGGAGTGCCGTCCACTGGCAGGCTTCACTGGAAGTCTCCCCCCTGGCAGACGTCGGCATCGCTGGGGTTCTGCCCTCGAACCCCACCGATCTTCTACCCTGTGTCAGGATCAGCTATGTAATCTGGGGAGCTCGGTGCAAAATGGAAATACCGGGTATTTGTTTAAGAAAAAGTATTCGGAATTTCAAGGCAGCAAGGGCAGGACAATAAACCAAGCAGCAGGCCCTGGGCATGGTCGCACCCCACAAATCCAGCCGGCTCTGCGTAGCTGAGGGGTCCCCAGGCCCCCGTATCTTTGGGTGCAGCTAGGGGTGCAGGATGGTTTCCTTCAGTGGGGAGGAAAATGCCCTGAAGTTGATGGGGAGACGTTTGCACATATGTGCATACACGCAAAGCCACTGCAAATGGGAGAATTGTACGGCTTGTGAATTGTATATTATCTCAAGGATGTTGTTTAATAAAAAAAAAGATCTCAGAGCTACCACCAGCCCATCCTGCCTTCCCCTCCGACCCCCTAACAGGAGGCAGAGGGGGGAGAGGAGGTTCCTGGGGTGACCTGACTGCCCTGAGACCAGGGCTGACTGTCCAGTGTCGGGGCACCCACCCCCACTTTCCTTCCCTTTCCTTTTTAGCCTGGGCTGGGCCTCCATCGGCGCCAGGCCCTGACCCTCCAGCACCCACCCCAGGCCGCGCCCCTCTTGCCCCGGCGGTGCCGAGCAGGAGCCTGTCCTCCGGTGAGTCCCCCGGCCTCCTCCTCCCAGACTCCCTGTTCCCTGCAGCTGACCCCGTGGCACCCCTGGGATGCCTCTGGCTCGTGCAGAGGCGTCTGGGGTTCCCCCTGCACCTTCTGAGATGACAACCAGGAGCACAGCCACCTCCACCACGCAAGCACAGAGACGCGGGGTCAGCCTCGGCACAGGACATCAGCCCACCCGGCAAAGGAGCCGAACACGGCAGACTCACGAGATCTCTCTCCCCCAGTTCCTGGGAAAATGAACCCCAGATTACTTTTTTAATTTTTTAATTTTTTTTTTGAGACAGAGTCTCACTTTGTTGCCCAGGCTAGAGTGAGTGCCGTGGCGTCAGCCTAGCTCACAGCAACCTCAAACTCCTGGGCTCAAGTGATCCTCCTGCCTCAGCCTCCCGAGTGGCTGGGACTACAGGCATGCGCCACCATGCCCGGCTAATTTTTTCTATATATATTTTTAGTTGGTCAATTAATTTCTTTCTATTTTTGGTAGAGACAGGGTCTCGCTCAGGCTGGTTTTGAACTCCTGACCTTGAGCAATTCACCGGCCTCAGCCTCCCAGAGTGCTAGGATTGCAGGCGTGAGCCACCGCGCCTGCCCCTAATTTTTTTAAAAAAATAAAGGCATAGTCACAAAATGAGGAAAGGAAAACAACTTTCTGCCACGAACTTTGAAAACTGGGGGACAAGCCCCGAGACCCATGGAGGGGTGCAAGGGCGCAGCCGCCAGGACAGGTTGGGGGGAGAGGGGCCTGGGGTCCCCCTCTTTGGGCATCTGAAGAGAAACAACTCTGGGAGGTCTGGGAAAGCCACAGAAAAGGCCTCAGAACTTGCCGCAGCTCCCCCCAGCGGGTCCAGGGGACTGGAGCCCCTTGCTCAGTGGCGGGAGAAGCCCAGGCCCCGAGACCTCCAAGAGGCAGCGTGACCACTGAAGCCATTTACTATTATTATTATTTTTTGAGACAAAGTCTCTCTCTGTTGCCCAGGTTATAGTGCCGTGGCGTCAGTCTAGCTCACAGCAACCTCAAACTCCTAGGTTCAAGCAATCCTCCTGCCTCAGCCTCCCGAGTAGCTGGGACTACAGGCATGCGCCACCATGCCCGGCTAATTTTTTCTATATATTTTAGTTAGCCAATTAATTTTCTTTCTATTTTTAGTAGAGATGGGGTCTCGCTCTTGCTCAGGCTGATCTTGAACTCCTGACCTTGAGCGATCCTCCCACCTCGGCCTCCCAGAGTGCTAGGATTTCAGGCATGAGCCACCACGCCTGGCCCGGTTTCCTACTCTTGAGACAGGATTTTTTTAACTTCCCGCTTGCTGAAGGAGGTGTGGAGCACCTTTATCAAATCTCACGTTCCCCCAAATCTCTCTGCAACGTCTACTCACACAGGCGCTGAGCCCGGGCCTGGCTTCGGAAGCGGGTGGGAAACATGGGCGTCACTAACTCGTGGCCTCGGAGACCTTTCTTTGATGGGTTATTGACCCTGTGAATATGTTGGCCCCAACAGCTGCTGCTCACAGAATCGTGACTTTCATTGTCAGCAAAGTCACTCTGGCATGCCCTCCGATATTTTATCACATTGAGACACCAGGGGCTACCTCTCCAGCCTGCAGCCAAGACTCTGGGAGCTCCGGGGGTCCAGGTCTCTGAGGATGCCCTGAGGACCGGCGCTGGTGGCAGGTGCTTCTGACGCCTTCCCTGGGCTGGGTCTAGTCGGCCACAGTCGGCTCCAGGGGGTCTTCTAGTCCAACTGCCCCCGCTCCCCCACTTGCCCAAGACCTACAGGACTCCGGGGGAGGTCCCACAGCACTGCCCTCGTGCTGACTCCACTCCCATCCACGTGAACTCAGGCAGCCAGGCCGGCTCAGGCCACAAGCTGCCTCCCCAGGGCAGCTACAGACAGGTTCTCCAGGACTTTCTAGACCCCAACCAACAGGTTTGAGGAATACCCAAGAGCCCTCCTGGGGTTAGGGTATAAGAGGGTGTAGCCAAGTAGTAGTCACTTGAGTACATTCTTCGAGCAGCAGCGAAGCAGCTCATGTACCCAAATTGCAATTAAAAACCGTGGGTGTCACAGGCTCACATACACACACATATAAACACACGTACACACACACAGGCAGACACGCACTACACTCTGGAGTGCAGGATGCCAGCACCGGAGGGCACGCGTCAGGGAAAGGGTGGGGAAACTGAGGCCCACAGATGTGTGGACGGGACAGGTGGCCACCCAGCCTGGGGGGCGGGTGCAGCTCAAATCTCGCCCCACGGCGCCGGGACCGTCCAGCTGCACCCTCAGCGCCGAGAGCAGGTTGGTCTTGCTCACTTCACACCCGAACTGAAACCTCCTCCCCGCTCCCAGCCTGGGGCGGCAGCAAGGAGCCGGCACAGAGCAGGGATCCCTTGCTGGGTGGTACCCTGCAGCTGAGACTGTTCCAGTAACTTGACTAAGCAAACAAGGACACGCCGATTTCCTCTCTCCAGCCCACAAGCCAGGCACCACCTCCACCCCCCTACCCCCGTGAGCAGGGAGCCGGCCCCTCTCCCCCCTCTCCCCCCTCTCCCCCCGGGGCAGCTCTCTGACCCCCTGACCCGCCCGCCCTCCCTCCACCTGCTGACCTGCTCCCTCCGACAGGACGCACGCACTTACCTTCCTCGTCCCTGGAGAAGTGAGGACCTGGCCGTGTCACCCGCCAGCAGCGGGCGAGCAGGTTTGACGGGCACGTCCCACAGAAGCAGCGCCTTATACGCCACCACGGCAGCACAGTCGTCCCCACGGCCCATGCCATGCGGGAGTCCCGGGAACGTTTGTCCGTGTCTCTGGCCAACCCCCAGCAGGTGGGGCCTGAGGGGTTGGCCTCAGGTGGGGGGGCCCCTCGCTCCTTTGTGAACACTCAGCCCAGGTCATCATCACATTTCTACCCTGGGAAAAGTCCTGGGAAGCTTAGGACACACTCTGGGCCCTTCTTGGTTCTCAAGACCGATTATGGAGAGTAGCTAAATAAGGCCCGTGGATGTGTCTAAAGTCAACATTTCATACCTATTATTCAGAACAAGATGGAAGTCTTGTTCTCCTGTGTTGAGATAGGTCTAGAATCTGGTCACCCCTTTCCCCCTGCGTGGGTCCCTGCAGTGGCCCCGACGTCCTCCTCCGGTGCCCCCATAGCTACCTGCAGCAGGAGTCCGTGCTCCGGTCCTGGGCACGGCCCACGGGGCCCTTTCACCTGCCCCAGGCCTTAGCCTTGCTGTTCCCTTGGCCTGGAGCATTCTTTTCCTCACCTGCTCAGGACTCCACTCAAGCACCACCTGCCCAGAGAGGCCTTTCCAGCTCGTCCAGTGTGATGGGCTCGTAGACCCCCATCCCGCGCCCCCTGCCCCTGCCCTGGCTCGGCGCTCTTCCCTGGAAGAACGTTCTGCCCTGGCGTAGCGAGAGCCATTCCAGGTGGGTTTCTTGCCCACCTCCCCACTGTCAGCCTGTAACCCGCCGAAGACAAGAATTCATGTCCTGGTCTGTTCCTGGGGCGTGTTGTCATTGATACTTCAGCGCGGCAACGGCAGAACCGAAGCCTGCGTCCAGGGCCCTCACGGACGAGGCCGTTGCTGCTCCGGCGGGGACCCCAGCCGAAGGATTTTCTATCGCAGCAGACCATGCTGCAAATTAAGGATCCTAAGAAGTCACTAGATTTTTATACTGGAGTGCGTTCTTGGAATGATGCTACTCCAAAAATTAGATTTTCCTACTACGAAATTTTCCATTTATTTCTTGGCTTATGAGGATAAAAATGACACCCCCAAAGATAAAGATGAAAAAATAGCATGTGTATTCTCCAGAGAAGCTACACGTGAACTGACACACAATCGGGGCACTGAGGGTGACGAAGCCCAGAGTGACCGCAGTGGCAATTCAGAGCCTCGAGGACCGGGTTGCGTTGGAGCTGCTGTTCCTGGTGTGCACGGTGCTCGTAAAAGATCTGAAGAACTGGCAGGCAAATTTGTGGAGAAACTTTGATGATGGTGAAATGAGAAAGGCCTGGCATTTATTCAAGATCCTGGTGGCTACTGGATTGAAATTTTGAGTCCTAACAAAACGGCGACTATTCCTTAGTGCCATGAAAATGCTCCTTTTGAGATTTTGGTGAAGGCAGAGGTTAAGAAGGAAACAATAATGGGATTCAAGATATTCAGATAGCAGAAGCATCTAGGACTGGTGGATCACAGTGGCAATTCAAATTATTCTTAAATCCGTCTCCCTTTCCTATTTCAGCCGGATTTTTTTTTCACCTAACTGTTCAGTCATCATTCTGGTTTTAGAAGTAATGCTTTACCTTATGTTCTTGAATATAGTTGTATGACTTTACTTTTTAGTTAATGATTAAAACAATTCCTTTAGAAGCTAAAAAAAAAAAAAAAAAGAATTCTTGTCCTTCTTGTTCCCTGCTGTGCCTGCACCTCCAGGGCAATGATGCTCGGTAAGGTCTGGAATCTGGCTGGGTGCCTGTTTCCCACCAGTGCGGACACGGATCAGGAAAGATGGGAAACTGTGACTCTGTGGCCCCAGGAGGAAGCGCCTTAAGGATTATCACGCAGACGGACGGAGGTCGTTTCCAGGGCCTCACAGCTGGCTGGTGGTGGATGGGCAACACCACCCAAGTCTCTTCCTTCTGGTGAGAGACACAGGTGAGGGCGCGGCCACTCGGGCAGAGCGAGCAAGAACACGGCTCTCGGATGGGGTCTCGGCCCTGCCGGGCGCCAGCTGCCCCACCCAAGCCTTGGCTTTCTGACATCTCCAGTGGTGCTGACAACGGAACCTTCTTCACAGTGGGAAAGCACATGCTGCTGTGCCTGGCACATAGAAAGTTCTAGATAGTTATAGAAAACACAAAGAAATGCCGGCAGAGTGCCCTGAACGTGAAAGGAACCTCACAGTGTCTCTGCTTTTTTTTTTTTTTTTTTTTTGAGCCAGAGTCTCCCTCTGTCACCCGGGCTAGAATGACGTGTCATCAGCCCAGCTCACAGCAACCTCAAACTCCTGGGCTCAAGCGATCCTCCTGCCTCAGCCTCCTGAGTAGCTGGGACTACAGGCATGCGCCACCATGCCCGGCTAATTTTTTCTATATATTTTTAGTTGGCCAATTAATTTCTTTCTATTTTTAGTAGAGACGGGGTCTTGCTCTTGCTCAGGCTGGTCTCAACTCCTGAGCTCAAACCATCCTCCCGCCTCGGCCTCTCAGAGAGCCAGGATTATGGGCCTGAGCCACTGCGCCCGGCCGAAAATGTTTCCTTCGGTCTCACTTACGAAATGCCTGTAGAGCTCATTGATTAAAGTAATTAGTTAAGGAATCCTCCCGAGAGACATGGCGTTTTCTGGGTTCCGGGGTGTGGCTCTGTGGCGTGCCTGGCCCCAGACCCAGCCGGCAACATGGCCTCAAACCCAGCTCCGGTCTCGCCAGTGCAGCACTGCGCAGGCGCGGAAGCGGGTAGAACCCGCCGTTCCTGTTGCTATCCACCGCTGCCCACGGACAGCTCCGCCTGGCTGTCCTCGCACCTCAGATTTCACTGGCAAAGTCACAGCTATGGATTTTTTTTCTCCTTTTTAGAAACTGAGGTGAAAGTCACACAATATATTCATTTTTATTTTTATTTTTTTGGAGACAGTCTTGCTCTGTTGCTGGGCTAGAGTGCCGTGGCATCAGCCTCGCTCACAGCAACCTCCAACTCCTGGGCTCAAGCCATCCTCCCGAGTAGCTGGGACTACAGGCATGCGCCACTAGGCCTGGCTAATTTTTTTCTATATATTTTTAGTTCTCCAAGTAATTTCTTTCTATTTATAGTAGAGACGAGGTCTTGCTCTTGCTCAGGCTGGTCTCGAACTCCTGACCTTGAGCCATCCACCCGTCTCAGCCTCCTAGAGTGCTGGGATGACAGGCGTGAGCCACCGTGCCCAGCCAATATAATCATTTTTAAAGTGAATAACTTAGTGACATTTGTTAATTTCACGATGCCATGTGACTACTACCACTTCTGTCTAGTTCCAAACTTTCTTTGAGTCTGGGCTGGAGGGCAGTGATGTGGTCATAGCCCACTGCAGCCTGGAACTCCTGGGCTCAAGGGATCCTCCCGTGTCGCCTCCCAAGCATCCGGGACGATAGGCACAAGCTAGTGCACCTGGCCAAAACATTTTTATCACCCCCAAAATAAACCACACACCCACTAAGCAGCCCCCAACACCCCCGCGCTGCCATTCACTGGCAAGCGCCCATCTGCCTTGCACCCCCGTGGATTTCCCTGTTCCGCACATTTCACGTGAGTGCAGCTGCACAGCGCGTGGCCTTCTGTGACTGGCTTTCTTCACTCAACAGGATGCCTTTGAGGGTCCTCCACATTGTGCCGTGTGTCAGTGCCCCACTCCCGCTCATGGCCACATAATATTCCACTGCATGGGTGCCCCATTTTCTTCAGTCATTTGTCTGTCGGCGGCCACTGGGCTCTTGTGGATGCTGCTGCTACGAACACAGGTGCACATGTGTTTGTTGGCTGTGTTGATTTTTTTTCCAGAGACGGGGTCTTGCTCTGTCACCCAGGCTGGAGTGCGGTGGCCGATGACAGATCCCGAGCTCAAGCTATCCTCCTGCCTCAACCTCCCGAGTAGCTGGGACCACAGGTGTGGACCACTGGGCTTGTTGGTTTTGACGCCAAACCACAATGATGCCGCCCCCCGGCTTCCCCAGCTTGTGCCTGCGCCACCAGAGGCTCACCCCAGACGTCCTCTCCAGCCTAACGACCCGTCCATCCCAGTCACCAGCCCTGACAGCCCCACTCTGGAACATCTCCTAAGCCTTCCCACCACCACTCCCGCCACCTCTGCCCGTGGGCTCCCAGCCAGATCATCTTTCTAAACCGTTTATCAGACACGCCCCTCCCCCCAAAGACAGACCACCCTAAAGTGGTTCCTATGGCAACCAATGTACATTTAAACTCTATTTCACTGAGACCCTGTGTGATCTCTCCCCAGGGCTCACAGCTCCTCCCATCCGGCCCCACCTGCATTCCCTGTGCTACCATCGCGCGGACCTTCTGTCCCTCAGTTGGTGCTGACTTCATGCCTGTGTCACTGTCTCTTCTTCTTGGAACACTCCACCCCTTGGGGTCACTGTGGCCACCCACTCTTGACTCAATTCAGGTGGCACCTTCCTCCTGTCACCCAGGTTAATCAGCAACCGTTAACTGTCTTCCACTTTACCTTATTACATTTGCAGCACAGCATTATAAAACCTGTAAGTAAGTAGCTTGCATACTTGTGTTTTGTCAGTTTCGTCCTCCTCTGGAACAAAAACTCTGTGGGGGCAGGTGCCACCACCACACCCAGCAGCTGGACCAGAGAGCACAGGAGAGGTGCTCCCTGCACATCTGCTGGACACCAGCCAGCAGGGTGGGGTCCCAGAGTTGGGTCGGCAGTGAGGTGGGTCAGGCAGTGTTTAGTAAGGTGCCCCACCCCAGCCGGTGGGTTTAGAGAGGCTGTACCTGGAAAGGAACAGCATTTAATACCAGGTGATGGGTGGGGACGTCTGGCAGGAAGTCACTCTTCCCGACAGTCTCTCGCCCCTGCGATCAGATCCCGGTTCCTTCTATCCCGGATATCACCTGCAGTGATGACTCAGGTGAACCCGGCCCAGCCGAGCAGCGCTGCCCGTGACCTCCTCCGCTACTGGAGAAGCCAGTCACGCCAACCTTCTCCACCCTGACTCCAGCAGCCAACGTGGGCAGAAGAAAAGGGACGGGTTGGGTTCTGAGAGGTGGCAACTTCTGGGCTACTCCCATCTGGCCTGCAGCAATTGCCAGGGCTCATGATGCTCCTAGCTGGCCAGGACTGTGCCCGGTGTCCCTCCCTCTTGCTCTGGACGTCCACACGGTGAGCAAGGCAGCAACTATTTACTCGACACCCACTGTGGGTTAGGGAAACAGTAGGGACTAAACAGACACAGCCCCTGCCCTCCTGCAGATTAGACCCCCTCCCCAAAATAGAAGCAGTGTGGGAAGTGAGGTGCCAAGACAGCAAGCAGCCGAGACAGAGCTTAACCGGCCTGTGCACCTTCAAGACCACCGGGAGGCCTCTTCTCTTGACCGAGGGGCCCAGGGAGGAAGAGCCTAGGCTCTATAAAGTCACTGTTTAGGGAACTCAGAGCTGGGCCTCTTTCTAGGGATTGCTGTAGGGCACTTGAACTTCTCAGACCGGACCTTAATTTTTCCATCAGTAAAAGAGATAAGACAAGATACATGTCTGTACCCATGTCACCATTACTTGGAATGGTGATTGAGGTTTCTGATAAGAATTGAAGCATTAACCGGGAAGTTTAAGCAGGGAACTTGTGTACAGATAGCGGAGCAGGTGGCTGATTCTTGCTTTTCAAGTAGATGCTATGCACAGCTACGCAGAACAAATATTTTATTAACAAATAGGTTACATAACTAAGGCATGTTCTCAACATACATAACTTAACTAGACTGTAACTGCCTACTATACACAAAACGAGGGTCTTCGAATCATATTGACACTTTAATTCGGTGAGCATCACGTAGACCTTGTAAAAGCACGAACCATATTTTAATAGGGAAAAATCTCTTCTACTGAGAGTTCTTTTTCTTGTGCACTTACCCACGGTCCCCTCTCCTACATAATAAAAACCCAGGTCTTCCACAATCTCCTGCACTCCCTTCTAGCTCTGAGTTCTCAAAAGAGAGGACTAACCCTCCTTATTGTCCCAGGGCTCCCTGGTGTCTAAGAAAAGAGGCCTCCTGGCCACAGAGGTGGACAGGCCCATTACGCTTCACCCAGCACCCCTCTGTCTCTGGCACCTCACCTCTCACACTGTTTATATTGGGGGGAAGTCATCTCACCCAGTTAATCTCAAGGAGGGAGGGACCACGTCTGTTTATGCCCCATACTTTCCCTAGAGCATCCTTCACCCAGTGATTGAGCTGAGTCCCAGCTCCTGTCATTTTCATGAACTCAGGGCTCAAAAGCTATTGGCGCTTCAAAAAGGAAGAGGCCTCTAACGTGAGTATTCAGACGTGGCATAAACAACACCACCAAGAAAATGGTGGAAAATGTGTAAAAGGTTAGATCATCTACTCACAAAAACGTGGAGGAAAACCACAACTCTAGGCAGACCATGAATAAGATTAAAAAACTTTGAACAGGTGCAAGAGAGCCAATGATCCTTTTTGCACTTAATAGAAGAGTGTAATAATTTAACACTAGCATTCTTAAAGTCAGTAATCTTCACTTTACTCTTTCCTCACCCTTCCAGCAAGTGTTAAGTACACAGAGCAGCAGTCCAGTACTTGAGTTACAATTTTTTCCAGCAGCCACATTTAAAAGACACAAAAAGAAACAGATGTAACTAGTTTAGAAAGCACATTTTATTTAACCCAGTCTACCTACGATATTACCACTTCAACAAGCAACATGAAAATCATCATCAGTGAGATTGTGAGACAAAGTAGCAAACCTTAGAAAGTCGCAGTCTGTTCCTCTCTGCTTGCCAGCGCAGTTTCGCAACCCCTGACTGTGACAGTGTACAGCTCTCTGGAGGGGTGGCCTAAAGGCAAAACAGAATAGAGCACGTGTCACTTGCCCGCGTGGCCGGATCCCTTAAAAGATAAATGACCCCCGTCTTGGCTTTGTCCTACCCGTAAGACAACAATGTCTGGTGGGGCTAACTCTGCAACCAGACGTGCTCCTGCTTCGGGGTCGCTTTCCCCGCCGGCATCTAGCAGTGGGCGGGGGAGCCTGTGCCCGGCGGCCCTCCCCGACCGCGGGCCTGGGTCCACGGCCCCCGGCCAGGCGGGGCTGCACAAAACCACCTTTAACTCTCTAAAAGCTCGGCGCTTTCTCTCTAGTCGACAAGACACTCGACATCCTTGTGGAGCGCTGCGTCCCTGGCGTCCGCGGGCCACCGTGGGAGGGTCGGCACCTGCACGTCCAGGTCCGGGGCAGACGTTCGGCCCCGCACACCCGAACACGCCGGCGGCGGCGGCGGCGGCGGCACCCCGCAGGCCCATCCTCCGGGCCCCAACTCCTCGAAGCGCGCCGCGGGCGGCCGCGGTGGCGGAGCCTCGGGCCCGCACGGTCACCGACGCGGCCCGCCTGAGGGACGACGGAGCGACGGAGTCTGGCCGGAGACCCGAGCGCTAGTTACTCCCTCCAGGCGGGACCCCACGCCGGGGACCCCACGCCGGGCAGAGGCACCGCGCCCGGCCGTCAGCCTGCTCCCGGGAGCTCCGTTTCGACATCCCGCCTGGCGAAGACACCACAGCCGCCCGGGCGGAAGACCAACACTTCTCCTTCCTGCCGCCTCTGCACTCTATTTATAAGGCGGTTGGGGACCGCCCCCTCGCGAGACCCCGCGGGCGCTCCACGTCGCGCGAGAGCAGCAACTCCAAGCCTTTCCCGGAAGCAAACGCCCTTTCCCCCTTTCACGTGACGAGAAGCGCCCCGCGCCCCTCCCCTGGCGCGACCCCGGCGAAGGCTCGCACGGTCGCACGTCCGGCGCTCTCTCGCGCGCGCGCGCGCGGTGACGTCGACCCCTCTTGGCGCCGGCGCCGCGGCGGAAACCGGAACCGGAAGTAGGTCTGCGGCGCGCGCGCTCTGCTCTCAGCGGGTCGGAATCATGGCGGCCACGGCCACGATGGCGACCTCGGGCTCGGCGCGGAAGCGGCTGCTCAAAGAGGAAGACATGACCAAAGTGGAATTCGAGACCAGCGAGGAGGTGGACGTGACCCCCACGTTCGACACTATGGGCCTGCGGGAGGACCTGCTGCGCGGCATCTACGCCTACGGTCGGTGGGCGCGGGCCGGATCGCGGGGCCGGATCGCGGGGCCGGCCGGGGGTCGCCGGGGGCGCGGGCGGGGACCCACCGGGTTACCGGTCCCTCCGCAGGGCCAGGGCCGAGGTCGGGGCTCGATGACGTGTGACCCTCGTCCCCGGCACCCGGTCGCCCCCCGATTCGCGTGGGTTCGTTCGGCGCCTGCTCCTGGTGCAGGGAGGGCGCCGAGCTGGGTCCGGCGGGGGCTGCACAGTCTTCCCGGTGCTTCGGCATCGTTCGCTTAGCAAGTAACTTTTGTATCTGTTAGTGGCTGTGGGCGTTGGGGGTTTGGCGGTAAACCAGACAGGTTCGTGCCTTTACGGAGCTTAATTTTCTTTGGGAGAAGGACAACATAAACCCAAGGTTGCTTCAGGCAGCGGTTGTTGCTATGGAGAACATAAGGCGGGGTGGTTGAGTAGAATAGCACTTCGGGGAGGAGAGCATTAGTGGAGCAGATAGGCGAGGGGGCTGCCAGGAGGGGATTGACATTTTAGCCCAGATCTGGACTGGGAGCCTGTTATGAGCAGAGGGAGGAGCAGTCAGGGCAGAGGAAAGAGCTGGTGCCAGGGCCTTGCAACCCTTAGCCCGGTGCATTCCAGGAACACAAAGAAGTTTCCTGTGGTGGAATTTTGGAGGGATAGGCAGGAGCCCAATTTACTGAAGATACACGGTGATGAAGACTTTGAACTTCATTTCTGAGTGCAGTGTAAAGCCACTGGAGGGTGTTAACAGCAAAGCAACACCATCAGATTTACAGTGACAGAAGTTATTCTGGGACTTGGGGTGAGGTGAGGAAGGAGAAGAAGCAGAGAGATGAGTTGGGAGCTTTTGCTCTAGTCCCTGGGAGAGACAGCCGTGTTGCGTTGGAGATGGAGTACATAGCGCTAACGGTCTGGGCTGATGGATTGAGTATGAGCGGCGGAGGAGGGAGGACTGGAGTGTGAGTCCTTGGTGCTCTGAGTAACTAGGTGGGTGCTGTCTGCTTAGGCAGGCAGCACGGCCAGGGAGCCAGAATTGGGAGCTCTGCCTTCGTCTGTCTGAGAGGTCTGTGATCCATCCTGTTGGGGATGATCTGCGGGCAGGTAGCCTGGGGAAAAGGTCAGGTTGGGGACGCAGATGGGAATTACCAGCATTGATTGTGTTTAATGCCTGGGACTGAGACATCTTTTATCCAACAGTTCTTGATGCCCAGACAGTTTAGACAAAGTGAAATGTAGTTGCTGAGGTAATGGCAGATGACAAGGAAGCACTGCAGCCGGTCCTCACTGCACCTGCTTCCTTGTCTTCTCTGTGAACTTCAAGAGGGTAGCACAGGGCTCGTCACCCAGCACCACTGGGCCAGCAGGGAGCTGCCTTGTCTGCTCAGTGGGGTGCTAGCTGCCTCCTGGGGGTCCAGGACACCGACTGAGTGGCTTTGGGGGGGGGATGGCGCCCCTCAGCCACACCACCTGTCGGTAGGAGGCTGACTGCCAGCAGGAAGTGTGCTGGGTAGAACAGTGTCCATGCAGAGCCTCAGAATGGGACCATGTTTGGACATATGGTCCCTGCAGGTATAATTAGTTAAGATGAGGTCACACTGGATCAGGGTGGCCCTAAATGCAATGGCTGGTGTCCTGGAGAGAAGGCAGAGAGCATGACCACAAAGGCTGAAGTCAGAGAAACACCAAGGTGGCCGTGGCCGCCAGGAGCTGCAAGAGGTGGGGCGGGACCCTCTTAGTTTAAGTCATCTGTTATATTTACTCTTGTGTTAAGGTGGGAAATTGTGCTACATTTTTAAAGACTACCAAAAAATTAAAAGAGAATTTTGTATATAAAGTTTTATTTGACTGCTTGAAAAAGACTTTTTTTTTTTTTTTGAAACAGAGTCTCACTCTGTTGCCTGGGCTAGAGTGCCGTGGTGTCAGCCTAGCTCACAGCAACCTCAGATTCCTGGGCTCAAGCGATCCTCCTGCCTCAGCCTCCCAAGTAGGGACTACAGGCATGTGCCACCATGCCCAGCTAATTTTTTCTATATATTTTTAGTTGTCCAGCTAATTTCTTTCTATTTTTTTTAGTAGAGACGAGGTCTCACTATTGCTCAGGCTGGTTTCCAACTCCTGACCTTGAGCGATCCTACCACCTCAGCCTCCCAGAGTGCTAGGATTACAGGTGTGAGCCGCCGCGCCCGGCCAGAGACTAAAGGGTCTTCCTCTTGCTCAGGCTGATCTCGAACTCCTGAGCTCAAAGGATCCACCCGCCTCGGCCTCCCAGAGTGCTAGGAATACAGGCATGAGCCACCACGCCCAGCTGAAAAATACTTTTTGTCCTTCCAAATAGTCTCATCCCTTGGTAATAACTGCTGTGCAAGAAAGATGATGTTGTAGTTAATGTAGCTGCAACCACACAGAACAGCACTGGACAGACACCCCACAATATAACCCAGCAGGTTAGGTATAGTTGTAGACCACATGAGCAATGCGTAGACTTAATGCTAGCTAATAGGGAAGAGCAGTGACTACAGTGCTACTGGCCTTTTTTTTTTTAAATTTAAAAAGTGATGAACAAAAAATGTAGGCTGTCTGTGATATTGAACAATACAGACATAATTAGAGTAAAAAGTGAGCTTCTCCCCACCCTGCTTTTCTGCTGTAACCACCAATGACGTTTGATGCCCATACTTCCTGAACCTGCAAGCCCCAGGGATTTTTTTTTTAAAACAAAACTGGTGTCTATATATTATACAATTTGATGTTCCCTTTACAGATATTTTATGTTTCCAAATAATATCCCATATTAGTATAAAAATCCACTTTAGCCCAATTCATTGAGCCCCCCTGCGCCTTGAGCGCTTACTATGACAAACATTGGATTAGGCTAGGGGACGGGGTCAGTAGGGGTTGGTGGTTGAAAAAACAAAAACCATGTCTGCCTTTGAGGAGTTTATGGTATGTATGTGGTTTTAATGCTATTATCATGGTGAGAGCTAAATTTTTCTGTCTTGTCTTGCAGGTTTTGAAAAACCATCAGCAATCCAACAGCGAGCTATCAAGCAGATAATTAAAGGGAGAGACGTCATTGCACAGTAAGTTGCCCTGCCGCGCAGAGGGCAGCTAGACCTGTGGTGGGGAAGCATAGCAGGGCTTGATGCTTTGCAAGGACAGCTTTGTCTCCTCAGTTTCTGTACACTCGGGACCAGCTCTTTCCTTGACGTCAGCCATGGGATTTTACATTTTTTTCATTTTTGTGTTCTCTAGTATAAAAGCTTTTGTTTTATTTATTTTTTTTTAAGCCAGCTTTGCTTAGCTATCAGTCAGCATGTGGAATTGTATATAATGCTCTTTTAATAGCTTTATGCCTTATTTGCCTGCTTTCTAAAAAGCCTCTTATAAAATTTTTTAGAGGACAGTGTCAGTCCAAAAATCATAGAAAAGAGTTTTATTTGCCTAAAAGAGAGTCCCTCTTTTTCTGCCACCTATAAAACACCTCTTGAAGTTACAGATTGTATGGCTCTATCACCCCCGATGCGAAAGCCACATTTACTGTCCTCGTGGAGATTTAGAAGTTGTGATGCTGTACCCAAGTCCTACCCCCTTGCAGTTAAGATGTTGTTGGGATGGGAGGAGGCATCTGCTTGGGAGAAGCAGCCCCAGTGCCTCTGGAGCGAGGTGCAGAGGGGACAGTGGCACGGGTCCCCCCTCTAAATCCCACTTACCATGTTTTCTCAAATAGGTCTCAGTCTGGCACAGGCAAAACAGCCACCTTCAGTATTTCAGTCCTTCAGTGCTTGGATATTCAGGTAATTTGCCACTCTTAAACTGCTCTTTAATTCTAGGATATACTTACTTTTTCTTCCGTAATTACAGTGTTTGAAAAGCACAATTTTAAAATTCTTTTTTTTTTTTTTTTTTTGAGACAGTCTCACTCTGTTGCCCAGGCTAGAGTGCCGTGGCATCAGCCTAGCTCACAACAACCTCTAACTCCTGGGCTCGATCCTCCTGCCTCAGCCTCACGAGTAGCTGGGACTACAGGCATGCGCCACCATGCCTGGCTAATTTTTTCTATATATTTTAGTTGGCCAGTTAATTTCTTTCTATTTTTAGTAGAGACGGTGTCTCGCTCTTGCTCAGGCTGGTTTCGAACTCCTAATCTTGAATGATCCGCCCGCCTCGGCCTCCCAGAGTGCTAGGATTACAGGCGTGAGCCTCCACGCCCGGCCTAAAATTCTTTAGTTGTACTGACTTAAATATGTTAAGAAGACCTTAATTGCACATTAATATCTGAGCTAGCTAATACCCTGTCATAACTTTTTTTGTTTAAACTGAGAATTTTTTTAAAAACTAGAGGAAATTTTTGTTGGCAAACAAGAATCCTGACTGACATGTCGTGATTTTTGCTGGATTTGCAGTGTAAATGACATTGAGATTTGCTACCTCTGTCAGAAATCAAAGTGTGGTTAATGTGAGATGATATTTAAAGTAGATCTGGGTGTGAGTTTCTGGGGTCTCACCCTTGACAACACTGAGGATTCTTTTGTTCTGATTGACTGTTCCACCAGGTTCGTGAAACCCAGGCTCTGATCTTGGCCCCCACGCGAGAGCTGGCTGTGCAGATCCAGAAGGTGAGGGCGTTAGAGGTGGTGGGTCCTATTTGCAAGTGTCCTTTTGTGATTTAGTGTAAAACACCAGCCGGTTTATTTAATCTAACCTCGCTTTTCAGATGCCTCAGAATTTTTCCCTGATTTCTTAACATTTTGCTGTAAATCATCGTATATTACTACGTGAATTACTGGTTTGTGTTAAGTCATTTTTAATGTAGCTTTCAGTTTTCAGGTTTTTGCAGCCTTAAGAATGTGCTTTTTTCAACAGCAACAAAAAAAATCCCTTTTAGTCAAAACAATTCTAATTGTTTTATGCTTACATGTTATTAATATATATTTTGGAAGGATATAAAGGTGTTAATGTTGTTACCTTTGGTAGATAGGGTTATGAAGTTTATGCATTCTTTTCTGTAAATTAATACGTATAGCTTTTGTAATGAGAAACCAGCAAAATTAACTTCATTTTGGCAGAGAGAAGACTAGGATGAGAATTTTGTGGTTTCATGCTATAAATAATGACATTAATAATTGGCGATCATCTTAAATTGAAATAGAAATGATCTCCACTTTTGGAAGATTCAGGTGTCTCTGACTTTACAATGCTCTGGACATGAACCTGGGTTTTGATTCAGGGCCTGCTTGCTCTCGGCGACTACATGAACGTCCAGTGCCACGCCTGCATCGGGGGCACCAATGTGGGCGAGGACATCAGGAAGCTGGATTACGGACAGCATGTCGTCGCAGGCACACCAGGGCGCGTCTTTGGTAAGCGCTTTTGTCTATAAAAATTGTGCTGCAAGTGGTAATTGTAAGCAGTGCTTAAGTCATACGGGGCAGTTTTCAGTTTGGTGTGCTGCGTGGTGGGTTTTTGCATCTGGGTCACTGGTGGGAGGGAATGGAAGGTCTCTGACATGCTTCGAGGCCAGCTGGAACGGCCAGCTCTTTCCTTGTCGCCAAAGGTGTAATTGTTTCAAAATCTAATTTTATAGATATGATTCGTCGAAGAAGTTTAAGGACACGAGCTATCAAGATGTTGGTTTTGGACGAGGCTGATGAAATGTTGAATAAAGGTATGAGTAATAAAAGAATTTTCTGTTGGCATAATTCTTCTTAAATTTTCACAGGATAAAATTGAAATATGTAGCTAATGGGAAGTGTTCTGAGTATGAGTAGTATTTTGTTTATGGAAAACCAGTTGTGCCTTGGGGGCAATTATGAACATAAACTCCCTGGTTTGGTTTTTTCTGGTGTGGGTTTGTGAGACCAGTAACAGCCAGGATGGCAGCATCCTGGCCCAGAACGATGGAGCGTGGTGCGCTCTGGTGGGTGGGCACAGCCTCGTCAGGTGCAGGGTTGAGACGGAGCCCTCCGGGTCGCCTGGCCTCGATGGGGGATGGACGTACTTGCCAGTGAGTTTGTTTGGAAGCGTAGAGCTTTCCTGGTGCACACACATTTGTCCTATGAGCAGCATGGCTCTTCCCCTTCCCGGGCTACAAAGGACAGAAATGCCTCTGCATATAATTAATTTTTTAAAAATACATACACAAAAAGTGGTTTTCTAAAAAACATTTTTTATTTACTTAAAGCTCATCAAGTGTGACTAAATGGCAGTTATACAGAATTTAGGTAATACAGAAAAGTATGCCTCCTCCCACCAAAGGAAAAAAAACACCCCAAACCTACTACCTAGAAATAGTGTCATTAACATTAGATGAACCTCGTTCTAGACAGGTATGTAGAGGTATGTGTGGAAAGCAGGTATGTGTGTGTACATATATATGTAGACTTCCCTCTGTGAAAGACGACGATGTGACCATCCTTGCGGTACCTGCCAGCCTGGCCGGTTATGTGACTTTTTACATGCAGGTCCACATCCCTTTGCCTGGGCCCAGCCTTGGGCACATCTGTGACCTCGAGCAAGTCCAACTTCTGCCTCCTATTGTTTGCCTTCCACTGTTCTCCTTCAGGGTTCTCTGAACTTTCTTAAAAAGTGGAGAGGATCAGTTATTAGCCACACAGACTTGTTGGGTGATTGCTTTGCTTTCAAAATAAGAAACCAGTGAGACCAGCACTTAAGCTTGAATACATTTCAGTTCTCTTCATAGTGTTTCTGTTTTAAGTCTTTGTATAATAGGAACTGTTCTTAAAGGAGGATGGTGTAGAGGTAAAGTATTTTGTTGCTTCTGACATTAACTTGTGACCTTCGTAACGCTAGTCTGGAGGTGAGTTGCTTGGCCTTTTAGGGTCTGGTAGAAGAAGAGCTAAGTGTCTGTGCCAGGCAGTCCTGCTTTCCTAGAAGAGGTTGACGTTGGCTTCTGTGGCCCGAGAGTGTGCTGCAGGTGACCATCTCCGTGCTGGCTTCACTCCAGGGATTCTCAGATGACAGACCCAGACTTAATTTCATTGAGGTTTTTTTTTTCCTGTTCTGTGCCACCTTCAGTGGCCCCCTTCCTAAGCCTGTGTGGTCACATTCCCTGTGTACATCTGACTTTTTTCCTCTAAATCCAGGCCTTTGTCCTGCTCACTGCTCTCCTTTTCCATACTTTTGCCATCTGTTGTATGTCTCGAGTTAGTCTTTACCCAGAATGGGGGAGAGCCTGCCACATGGCAGGCATCGTGAGTGTGATGATGAAAGAAAGGTTCATTAGTTGACTCAGCAAATGGGGACCGTCACTGGCAGCCTGGTCCAGAGGGCCGGTTGTCACGGGAGTCAGAAATGGGCAGAGGGGAGTCGAGTTGATGGAGGACAAGACCAGAGGGAGCCCAGGCTTTTTACAAGTGCCTTTTATAGTTTTTCATTATATAAGCAAATATATATTCATTGTGAAGATATAATTTTTAAAAATAAAAATCAGAAAATGTGTGTCTCTAGACTTTTTTGTACACAGCTGTAGTTAACAAACTTGGAATCATTTTGTGTGTACTGTTTCATAAACTGCTTTTTAGTAAACTTACCTGTCCATGATAAGAAAAATGCAACATTTTTTTGTGGCATTTGGTATACTCTGTTGTAGGGATGTTCTCTAATTTATATAGCCAGTTCTGTTTTATTGGTTGTCTGGGCTGTTTTCACTCTTAAAGATAGGATTTAGATGTATACTTTTTAGGTCTTTCATGTTCTCCCCAAAGGAGGACAGATATGTGAGGACCTCTAGGTGACAACAGTTCCCTCAAATAGTGACCGGGTAGTGTCACCAGAATGGAGCGTGAGGTGGCCGGGTTGTGAAGTGAGGATTTTGCTTCTGAGCAGCAACCAGCAGCACACGTGGAGAACCCTCTGGGGTCATTTTCCTTGGTCTCGGGTTCCTGAGCAGCTCCTGAGGTGCCCAGAAGCCAGTGCTCAGGCTGCCTCTCATCCTGAGCTTAGAGTCCCCTGCCCTGCCCCGTCCCACGCACTTGTCTGGGGCCCTCTGTGAAGGTCCCGCTCCTCGGTCAAGTTAAAGGTTCAGTCCCCACAAAGCACTCAGTAGAGTCACTTTGGCGTCTGAGGATGCCGTTGGTGGTGGGTGGCTCTTGGGCTCCCGTCCCTTAGGGCAGAGGTTCTCCAACAGAGGTCTCCAGACCAGCGCATATGTGCTCCCTGGGGCTTGGTGCGGACTTGGGCTCCACGGTTTCCGGGGTTGGAACCTGCAGTCTGTCAGCAGCCCGCAGCAGGAGGCTGGGCAGAGGCTGCGTTGCGGTGACCCAAGGCCATGCCCTGCTTGCCGGCAAGTTTATTCAGCCTGTGTCGAGTTAAATAATGTAATACAATAAGCTGCTGACGTTTTTCAATTGGGAGATTTTGTGTAAAAATCCAGATCTCTGGATTCTCTTTACAGTGTGGCAGATGTGGCCACAATGGGTGCAAATCTTCACAGGGCAGCAACAGGTGGCACTGAGTCGCGCCTGCCCTGGGGGCTTCTGGGTTGTGGGTGACTTGGGGCTGGCGTCTCTATCGCTTTTGATATGTGTCATCCAGGACTCGGTGGGCCCGTGGCCCCCACAGAACCTCAGATTAAGGACGCACCCAGGAGAAACCCGGTTCCCTCAACCAGCAAACACCCGGTCGGGTGGAGAGTGGGGGAGAGAGGATGCGTGGATTCTGCCTGCTTCTGCAGCAGGGAGCGTCCTGGCAGCGGACCGTGCAGCGGCTCAGCATGGGGCAGCTTCTGTTCCCTCGCGCGCAGCCTTAAACAGCCCCTGGTGTCTTGCTTCTCCAGGTTTCAAAGAGCAGATTTATGACGTGTACAGGTACCTGCCTCCGGCCACGCAGGTGGTCCTTATCAGTGCCACGCTGCCCCACGAAATCCTGGAGATGACCAACAAGTTCATGACGGACCCAATCCGCATCCTGGTAAAACGGTAAGAGCACCCTCTTCTCAGGTGTTACTGAAATATTGGGTTGCATTTGTAAAAGGGTTTAAAACATGAAAATTCTTCCTAATTTCCTTTTTTGAAAAACAAGCTATTATAACACTCTTTCTCCTTTGACCAAGTAATTCCAAATTTAAAAATTAGCTTCTCGTATTTAGTTATCAGTGTGTTTTGTTTAGAGCCATACTCGAGGTGGTGCAAATTGTGAATAGGCAGGTCCAGAACACGGGCCTGTGTGGTGGCAGTGGGGACGGGACAGGACTGTGGCTGGGACAGGTAGGCAACCCGTGGCAAAGCTGAGGGTGATGGCCTCCCCAGAGCCTGGCCCTAGCTCGCCCTTGAGTCCCGGTCGGAAGGGTGCGAGTGTAACAGTATCTGTCTGTCTCCGTCCACCAGTGATGAGTTGACTCTGGAAGGCATCAAACAGTTTTTTGTGGCAGTGGAAAGAGAAGAGTGGAAGTTTGACACCCTGTGTGATCTCTACGACACACTGACCATCACACAAGCGGTCATCTTCTGTAACACCAAGAGGAAGGTATGCTGCCTCTTCATTTGTCTGATGATGTTTTAGGCAAATGGAAGATTGAGTCTCTTAATGGCTTAGATCAAGTTTTTTCTGGGCAGGGCCAGGTAATACATATTAGGCTTTCTGGGTGCAGTCTCTGTTGGAAAAGCAGTCGTAGGCAGTAATCAAAGGAACATGCGTGGCTGTGTCCCAGTAAAACTTGATTTACAAAAATATTGATGTTGGTCCCATCCCTAAAGGTTCTCGTTTGATTGGTGTAAGGTGGGACGCAGCCCCAGCAGTTTTAGCTCCCCAGGGCAGGCGCGACTGAGAACCTCCGGCCGCTTTCCTGGAAAGGGAAAAGGAGTTGGACTGTGTTCTCACAAGACTTGAATTTAAATTTCAAATGAGAATAATCAGACATGTCCTCCCCCACAAAAGAATTGCTCTGTGGAACAAATGAATTAATGGAGTTTTGTGAGTGAGCCCCAGTATTTGCTGGGCAAAGGTGAGTTTTCTGCACATGCAGCGAAGATTGGTCTGAGTTGGGAGAAGCTGCGTCAGGAGTGTTCATACTGCTTCTGCAAACCAAAATAAAGCCCTGAGTACGCAGCGTCCAGTAGCATCTCTGATCCGATCTGTAGGTTGACTGGCTGACAGAGAAGATGAGAGAAGCCAATTTCACCGTGTCCTCGATGCACGGAGACATGCCGCAGAAGGAGCGCGAGTCCATCATGAAGGAGTTCCGGTCCGGCGCCAGGTCAGTGAGCGGGGAAGGCGCCGTGTGTCCTCACACAGGACACACCTGTTAGCATTGGCTGCTGGTTGTGCTCTCAGTTCCTCTGCATTCTCACGTTTTTCTTCACTGCGTGACCAATGCTGAGAGTGGGTGGACAAGGTCATCCTCTTCATGGTTCTGCTTTTGCTTTACTTAGTCCGAGACTACATGTAATTGTAGAATTATGGTATCTGAAGAATTTAGCTTATCGTTGAAGTGTCTTTATCTGTGGTGATCCTTTTTGTCCTAAAACCTGCTCATCTGCTGGAGCCACACAGCTTTGCTTTGGATGGTGTTCACTTAGCACATCTGCTCATCTTTTTACGTCCCTTCCATATCCTTACGTTTTAGGTGTATTTCTTGGAAACAGTTTGCGTTTTTGTTTTGGTCTAATAATTATAATAGTCATCTTCTAATTGGAGCATTTATTCTTGTTTCATTTACTGTAAATACTGATTAACAGTGGTGTTGCAAAACAGCGTTTTGGTCGGTGGTGGACTGCATATGGGATCGTGGTCCCATAAGATCATATAATACTGTGTTTTTAGACCTTTTCTGTGTTGAGATGCACGGATACTTCCCAGCGTGTTTCTGTTGCTAGGGTGATCAGCGCCGCAGCGCGAGCTGTGGGCTGTAGCGCACAGTCCACGCGGTGGTGGGCTCTGCTGTCGGGCTCGTGTCGGTACACTGTGATCACACAGCGTCGAAATCGCCTAACGGCTTGTTCTTACAACCCATCCCCATCGTTAACTTGACTAGTGATGATTTGGTTTTAAATTGACCGTCCCGTAAGTGCATTCGTCATGCTTTTTCTGTGGTTCCTTTTTTCCCTATTCCTTTTCCCTCTTTCTTATTTTGGAAGGTGTGTATGTTTTCATATTATGTAGTATCTGCCCTATAGCTGTGACATGTTGTCTCTGTTCTCTGTCATTAGTTGGTACTTTCACTGTCTTTCTAGACATGCAAGGACCTGGAAGCACTAACTTCATTTATCCCCCAAACTTCGTGTTGTCATGTATTTTGATTTATTTCTAAGCCCACAAGATATTTTCGTTTGCGATAACAACACTCATTTAGATCCATATTGGCCATATTGGTTACTCTCCTCTTTCCCTTCATCTCTGAACTTCCAGCTGGGATGAATTTCCTTCTGCCTGAAGAATGTCTGTTATATTTATGTTGACTTGGGTCTGCTGGTGATAATTATCTGTTTTAATTTATCTGAAAATGTCTACTCCACTCTGAAATATCTCCTTCAGGTGTCTTGAAGGGGGTGCTTGCTGAGAGTGAGTTCTGGGTCAGTTCCATGGCGCAGTTCACTGGGCCTGGGCTTCCGTTGCTGCTGTTGGGAGGTCAGCTGCCAGTCTAAGTGTTCCTTTAAAAACAGTGTCTTTTTTGTAGGATGGTTTGTTTTTCTTTGTGTTTTGTTTTCATCAGTGTTTATCCTGGTATGTCTAGTGTAGATTTAGTTTTCTGTCTCTTGTTGGCATTTGTAGGACTTCTAGATTCTCTCAGCCTTAGCATTTCAAATCCTGTCCAGCACTGCTCTTTCTCTCCTGTCCCTCTGGGACTCTGGGTGTGTGTGTTGTGCTAGCAGGGACATCTCTCCCATGTTTTTGAACTTCTGTCTCCTGTTCTGCTGTCCCCTAATACTCTAATGACTCTGGACTAGTGATGTCCAATAGAATAGAAGTCAAACTACATGTGTAATTTTAAAATTTCTAGTAGCTACATTAAAACAGGTAAAAAGAAACAGGTGAAGTTTATTTGTGTGTGTGTGTTTTAAGAGACAGGGTCTTGCTCTGTCACCCAGGCTGGAGTGCAGTGGCATGATTGTAACTTACTGCAGCCTTGAACTCCTGGGCTCAAGCAATCCTCCTGCCTCAGCCTCCTGAGTAGCTGGGACTACAGGCGCCTACCACTACACCCAGCTAAATTTTTTATTTTTTGTAGAGATGGGGCTACTGTGTTGCCCAGGCTGGTCTTAAACTCCTGGGCTCAAGTGATCCTCCCACCTGGGCCTCCCAATGTGCTGGGATTACAGGCGTGAGCCACCATGCCCGGCCTCTATTCTTAATAATGTATTTTATTAAGATATAATTTCAACATAATTAGTATTAAAATATTTATGAGATTCTTTACATTCCTTTTCTGTAGTAAGTCTTCAAAATCTAGTGTGTATTCTGCAGTTACAGCAGGTCTCACTTCAGACCAGCCACGTTTCAGGTGCTCAGTGGGGACAAGGGGCCCTGACTTCCGTGGCGGACGGCACAGCTCTTCGCTGTGCCACATTCCTAGGTGGTCTGGGTCACATTTCAGATTTGAAAACAGTGCAGCCACTGAACCAGAATCAGTGAGGTTACTCTTCTTAATTGATATTTTGGTAGGCAAAAATAAAATATTTTTCCCAATTACTGGGACTGGTCTGGGACTGACTTTAAACAAATTAAATGTTGTATGGTAAAAGATACCTAATTTTTTTATCTAGTGGAACACATGACCTAAGTAAATAGACCAGCTGGCCGTGAGCAGGTCTTTCTGGTGCTGCCCTAACACTTCGCGTTTGCAGACGGGCCGCGTGAGGGATGATCGCTGTGTTTTGGACGTATAGTCCAGGTTTGTTTAAAATTAGTATTGGAAGCAGGCGCAGTCTGCTTTTAAGACAGAGGTGACTGACTCCGGTACCCTTGCCTTTTGCAGCCGAGTGCTCATCTCCACAGACGTCTGGGCCAGGGGCTTGGATGTCCCGCAGGTGTCCCTCATCATTAACTACGACCTGCCCAATAACAGAGAGCTGTACATACACAGGTAGGGCCGCAAGCTTTTCATTGGTTTCACTTTTGTTGATACATTTACTAAGTCTTTTTTGCTATATTTACTTAAGTAATTTTGTTTTATTCCTGAAGAATTGGGAGATCAGGTCGATATGGTCGAAAGGGTGTGGCCATTAATTTTGTAAAGAACGACGACATCCGCATCCTCCGAGATATTGAACAGTACTATTCCACTCAGATTGATGAAATGCCTATGAACGGTAAGAAATAATTTGTTCTTATTTGTTTTTGTTTGTTTGATAAGTCTAGTGTGCACCCTTCAATTTACAAGCTTTCATTTTGTTTGTATTTTCTCTCAATCACTATCTTTTTTCACTTTCAGTTGCCGATCTGATCTGAAGAAACAGTCCCACTGCGCTGTAGATGGGTTGGAAGTGGTTCACATATTTTGTAGTCCTGTTTGGAAACACTTAGGGTCAGCTTCCATTAAAGGGGTTTATGTGAAATCTCTTCTCATAGCACCCCCAGGAAAAGCTCAAGGCTGCTGCTGCTGTCTTTTCTTATCCACATGTAAATAATGCATTGCTGCAAGTCTTTTTCATTAAACATTTAAAACTTTTGCCATGAACTCTAGTTTATATTTTTTAAGGTACGACCACTTTTTCTGGTGATTTGCTGTGTAGTCTTGGGCAGGTCATTTCATTCCATTTCTAATCTTTGAAATGGAAATGGTCAACTGCCTGGCTTCTCTCTTTCCCAGCTGGGTTGGGATAATCTCAATTTCCAGGGTTGGGGAGCTTGGAAATATTTTGAAGTTTATCAGGTGATCGCAGCATAAGGCACGTGGATGTGTAGTTTATGAACAGAACGGACTTTTCCTCTGACTAGAGCCGCGACTGGTCCTTGCCGCCCAGAATGGCTGCAGCCCAGCCGCGCCACCAGGACTGGGTGGAAGTGCAGGGGCTCTGCCCTGCCCAGCTGGGGGACAGCTCGTGGTTAACAAGACCCGGTGAGGCCGTACCTGCCTGTGTGAGAGGCCCAGGTGGCTTCATGAGTTCCTGGCAAAGAGTGATTATGCAGGAAACAGGTACAGATGTGTTGGGGGCAGTTACTCAGCAGCAGCAGGAATGACACCACCCATCACGCCTGGTGCAGCAGTGGACGTGCGGGTTCCCTCGCTGGGACTTGCGTGGCCTCAGCGGGACCTGCTGTGAGACTTGCAGACAAGGAGCTGGCCGGTGTTCACGTGGCGCTGTGGCGGGACAGCTGAGGAGAAGGCTGCCGCTTCCTGTGAGAATCATTCTGGATTGATAGTGCGCCGTGCAGGGCCGGTGACTCAGGGAGGGGGCGGCAGGAAAAGGGATTGGGCTTTGCCTACCTCACACGCTGTCTGGGAAAGGTGGTAATAAGAGAAAAAAACCAAAACAACATTCATGACAATGTTCAGCTGTGCAAGTGGTGGAGCAATGGCAGGTGATTATCAAAGATGTAAACACCATCGATCCTAAGTGTTGACAGGCTGGAGTAGGTGTTCCTGTTGGTGGTTCCAGCAGGTGCAGACTTCTGAGGAGCGACCTGGCCCCTGGGCAGTCAGGGTGGTGGATGTGTTAGTTCCTTTGAGGGAACGGTTCTGTGGGCCAGAAGGTCATGGTTGCTCCCGCTGGCACCAGGGGAGGGGGTGTGGTGAGGGGAGTGATGGGACATGCGCCTTGACATGGGAGGGCCTGGGGGGGAGCTTGTGGAGGTTCTGAGGCGCAGTCGGGGCCACAAGGCTTGCAGAGGCCAGAGGGGGTCAGCCGTCACCTGTGGTGGTTGAGCGTGGAGTTGGGGGTGGGTCTGGTGAGTCACGTGGGGAAATGGCTGTGTCGACCCTGAGGGCTTCCCCAGGTTCCTGGCAGCCAAGGCAAGAAGAAAAGCCCTGGGTTGTGTGACTTAGTTACCAAACCATAACCTCCCTGCAGAAAACAGAATGTATAGTTTTTTAAAAAGTTATCCCTAATCTTTCTATCCAAAGATAATCACTTAAGAATTTGATGACTGTCCTCATGTTTTAACATGTTGTACATCTGTATTTGTACATTAAGTTAACTTTTTTGACAAAAATTGTAACTCACTTTTCCACTGTTGGGTAACTTAAGTTTTTCACTTAGTAATACGCCATAAACCTTCCACTGTGTTAAAAACTTACTTTCCCAGTTCTATACCATGCATCCCTTACGTGGGACGTGGTTTTCAGACATTGTGTGTGTGCTCATACTTGATCCATTAGGATAAATAATCTTTAGAAGTGGTTTTTTGGATCAAGGCATATTTTCCAAATTACTTTCCAAAAACACTTTTGTGCCAATTTATATTCTTTTTAGCAGTGTAAGCCTGTTCCCAGAACCCTGGCCCTTTAGTATGTGTCTTAGTACAGAGATAGAATGGTAATGTTTACACTGTAGGCAGATTTATAGTAAGATTTAAAGACTGCTTAAAACAAAAATAACAAATATAGAAGCAAAATATATGACAAAATAGCGGAAAGCCAGAGAAAGGCACGGGCGTATACTGTCAAGATTCTTTGCTTGAAGGCAGATTGTGATGAATTAAAGATGTGTGACATGTATAAAACTAAGTAATTTTTAGGTATGAGCCCTAAAGCAGTCAAAAAAGTGAAACAGAAATAGCCAATGTGGGAGACAAAATAGAATCTGGAAGATGTGGTCAGAAAGAGGCTGAGGAGGGGAAACAGAACTGGTGAGGTGGACGGAGAGGGGACAAAAGGCGAGACTAGCATGGGAACAGTGGCATCCGTAACTCCAGTAAATGTGAACTGTCCGCCTCTGGTGACGAGAGCAAGCCAAGCCCAAGGCAAGTGGAAGGAGGGAACATGATAAAGGCGAGAGTAGGAATAAAGAAAGAATAGAAAAATAATGGAGACAGTTAAAACCAAAAGTTGGTCCTCTGTAAAGATCAACAAAGTTGACAAGTCTTTAGTGAGACTGACCACGAAAAGAAGGTTCAGGAAACTGAAGGATGAGGTGCTACTCTACAGCTGACCTTGCAGGATATGAAGGGCATAAGAATAGTATGAATTACGTGCCAACAAATAGGTAACCTTGATAAAAGGGACAAACTCCTGGAAAGAGCAACCAGGACTGACTCGGCGAGAAATACAAAATCAGAACAGACCTCCTGGTAGGAAGACTGACCTGAGCGTCCCCACAACCAAGCAAGCCTTGGCGTGGATTCTAAACCTTTAAACAGTCATCACCAACCCTTCACAAACCCTTTCTCAGAACACAGGAGGGAGCACTCCCAACTCATCCTGCGAGGCTAAGACAGAGGAGTCACAAGAAAGGAAAACTACAGCTGGTGCCCACTTGGACGGTGTGCTCTTGCCACTGCCCCGTTCCTGGTGACACAGCTAGTCACTGCTGGTTCCTGACGTCACACGCAGTAGTACAGGAGCCTGAGGGAGCAGTCGCAGGCAATACCACAGCAGCTCTGCGAATTCTGCCTTTGAACTTGAGCAGCCTTTGGCTACCCGCACCCCCAGGCTCCCTGTGGACGGTTGACCTGTCCAATTAGATAGAGCCTCTTGCCTGGCTTTCCCTCTGGGCCCACCCACCAGGTCTCCAAGGGCAGGGGAGACCTTCCAGCTCCTCTCTGGGCCTCCAAGGGCAGGAAGAACAGAGGCGAGGGCCCGAGGTGGCCGCTAGAGGGCTTCTCTGCAGGCGACAGTCAAGAATTAATGTCTTTGGTTTGCACCACGGAGGCTGCAAGCAGCTGAGACACACTCAGGTCTGCCTGGGACCGCACCCCGACCCCTCCTGCGAGTGGACAGGAGGGCGGGCGTCTTCAGAACACCAGGGACCTGCCGGCCCCACACCAGGCCCCTGACTAGTGTCTGACACTCCAAGATTCCCAGCTGGTTTCTAACATCAGCCCCAGGCTTCCTGGTCACTCGCCACTAGTCAGGGAAAGAGAGCGTTCCCGCTAATTTATACCAACGTATAAATGGGAGGAGAAACATCTCTCCACCCCAGGACGGGCTGCATAATTCGCAGGGCCCCTTGCTAAAAAGCTACTGCGAATTTCAAGATGAGGACAGCAGGCCATCAAACCCCGATGCGCCCTCTGAGCCCGGGCCCTGTGGGCCTGTGTGGGTCACGCGTGAAGCTGGCCCTGGCCGCAGCAGTGACTCACTGCCCAGAACTTCAACTGAGAGCGCCGCGTCCCCAGCAACACGCCTTGCTCTGGGGCCCGGCTGGGAGGAGAGTGCAGGGCTAAGCCATGAGACCCAGGTGTCTTCCCCCAGGGCAGAGGCTGGTGGCAGGGGCTCACCCCCTGGACTGTCCAGGGCTTGTCAAGGGGCCGCCTGTTTCCTGGCCCTGGGATACACCCTCCCTGCCCCGAGTCCCAGCAGGACCAGCAGGAGAGGATTCCAAATGCCCTTTTATTAAAAACAATTGCACTTAAAAGATGAAGGATTGCCCAGGCCTGCACATTTTCCGGGCTGGCAGGCGGCTGTCTGGGGGGGCCTGTGGGGACAGCAGAGCTCTGTCCTCTCACTGGGTCACAGCAGGCTCATGGCAGGACCGCACTCCCTGTCCCAGCACCTTCTCTGGCGTCAGGGACAGAAAGCGGGGGCTGGGGGGGCACAGTCCTTTCAACACCTGATGGAGCAACCCCAGAGCGCACAGGGCAGCTGTGTGGGATCAGGGAGAAACCTCAAAGCCCCGACCCAGGAGGTAGACACAATGGGCAACGTGAGCATTCAGGGGACCCAAGGCACGCGCACAGCCGCCATGAGCGCCAGGCTCTGCCTCTCGGGGAACTTGGCCTCCCCCGTGAGGATCGCCCCGCTGCTGCTGGCTAAGACCAACTGATGAGAAACTGCTCCGCCACGGACAGCGAGACGGGGACGTCCAGAGTCTGGAAAAGAAAGGAAAAACTAAGCTGAACGACCCCAACAAGAGCGAGACCCTCGGGGCTTGGCGGATAGGGGTGTGGTTGCGGGTCTGTCGGGCCCTGGGGAGGCTGCCTGCCCTGCTTCTTCCCGGCCGGCATGGGGGACTGTGGCTCGTGGCACCGGCCACCTCCCTGTGCCCAGCTGGCGTCACCCCCGAAGGCAGTTGTGGGGAGAGGACAGGCACAGCTCATGTGGCCCCGACCTGCCCCTGCTCCCTGAGAAACACGGCCCTCTGCCCCTCAAGAGGCCCCAGTGCCCCGCCCTCACCCACCCCGGGGGGCCAGAGCCTGCTTGCCTTGGTGTCGGGGCTGTAGGTGAAGTTGGACACGGGGACGCCATTGGAGAGGACCTGCTGAGGGGCCGTGGCCACCCCCAGGACGGTCACCTTCCACAGCTGCAGGCGGGCCCCCTCCCCGCTCACGCGCACCAGCTCGTTCGTGACCGTGTTCTGGCCGGGACAGAGAGAGGCAGAAAGAAAAAGCGTGGAGGTGACAGCAGATGGCTGGGGACTGGCGACGGCATCGGGGAATGGCCATCCTCCGTGCAGACCAGGGGCAGAGCTACCGGCCCGCCGGGCGGAGCGGCTCCCCTCACACAGCTGGGCGGTCACCCCCGATCGGCCCCACCCCGTAGCCTGGCGGTCCCAGCTCTTACGTTCCTGGCCCGGAAGGTGACCAGCGTGTAGTCCCCGCGCTCCAGCACTCCCAGGCTGTCCCCGTCGTCCCAGAACAGCTCCCCTCGCGCCTCCCCGCTCTCGGTCAGGGCCACGGCCAGGCCCATGGGCTGCTTGCGGGACTCTGTGGTGGTGAGGCCGGGGCCCTGGGCAAGGGGGTGGACGCGTGGTGTGGACACAGGCCTGGGGTGGGGGACGCTAGGCTGGGACAGCCCCGGGCTGCAGGAGACAGGATCCACAGGACGCCGCTGCTGGGGGCTGCGTGCCCGTGGAGACCGCCTGGCTGACGCCACTTGGGTGGGCCCGAGACCCTCCCCACTTCAAGTGCCACCCAGAGCCTCAGGACGCCAGGCCCTGGCGCAGCCTCTGACGTGCAGACCCGCCGAGCGACTGCCGGGCTGCGCTCTGCCCTTGCGGGCCGCGGCCTCTCCCCGCGCTGGCCGACAGCGCCTAGGTCTCCTCCCACTCCCCTCCCCAGCTGCCCGCGCCCCCCTGGGCGGCGCAGTGTCCACCCTGCGCCGTGGCGCCTGGCCCGGGTACCTGCAGGGGGATGACGTGGCCTGCCCGGAGGTGGACGTTGATGGTGTCCAGCGGGGCTGGCAGCGTCACCCACTGCCCCTGGCTGTGGACGGCTGGCCTGCGGGGTGCTGCAGGCGGCGGCGGGCGGCTGCCAAGGGCCTCTACTGGCACCTGGGAGGACATACCCCCTCGAGAAGGGCCCCAGGCGGTGCTGGCCCCCACACCATCCTTGGGAGCCACATGCTCCTGCTTCCCGGCTCCGCGTGGAGGCCCAGGAGGCCGAGCGCACACTAGCCGGGCTGTGACCTCGGGCGGATGGGGGCCCACGGCAGGGACTCGCCCGGCACTCCGTGGGGACAGAGCCCGAGAGGTGACCTGGCAGGTTACCTGCTGGGGCCTTAGTTTTCTCATCTGGAAAACGGGGATGCCTCGAGGAACGGACGGGAGGGTGTGCACGGAGCCCCCGGGGAGGGCCTGGCACGTGGCCGGGAGTCCGCAGACGCCCCTTCCCACCACCCGGTCACGGTCGCGGCACAGCACAGGAGGGAGGGGCCCCCCGGCCTCCCAGACCCCTGGCGCAGGGTCCCCAGGACTCACCGTCTGCAGGTCGTACCAGGTGCCCGCGGGGAAGTAGCCAGTCACCTCAGCCTTCCCGGCCTCCAGCACCGGGGTGACGAGAAGAGCCGCCCCCCACAGGAGCTGGCGGTCCACGGTCCAGGTGCGGGGGTCCTCGGGGAACCTTCAAACAGCAGGGACAGGCAGGTGGGCGTGGGGTCGGGGCTGGGACAGAGGTGGCCGTCTGGAGTCAGCACACAGACCTGCTGGGAGGCCCTCAAAGAGCTGGACCCCATCTCGGGGAGCTCGGGGGCCGGGAGACTCAGGTCACCAGGCGGGGCTGGCTGCAGCGGACGGAAGCCGACACCAAGGCCGAGACGACCCTCTCGCCGTCCGCCACCGCGGGCAGCCTGTGCCCGGGCAGGAGCCGGGGCTGGTGCCCAGTGATGGCATCGGGGAGGGGCCGGCCCCGGACTTCGCTCTGCTGCTCACTCACTTCCGGTTTGTGGTCAGCCCCCTCCCCCGGGCACACGCAGACCACCCCGCCCTCACCCAGGTCACTCACTCCAGGAAGAGGGGCCGGGCCACGGTCTCCCCGCCGACGTGGGCCGCGTAAAACAGCGTGTAGAGGTGGGGCAGCAGCGCGTAGCGCAGGGCGAGGGCCTTCCGCATGGCCTGCTGGGCCGGCTCGCCGAACCTGTACGGCTCCTGAGGCTGGGCCGGGTGGGAAAGGACGCCCTGGGGCCGCGGGTCCCCTGGCGTCTCCACCCCGCAGGCCTGGGCGCTCCCTGGCCACCCGTGTGGGGACAGGGCAAGGTCTTGGTGGGTGGGACCTGCCCCCGCCCCCGCCCCACCTACCAGGCTGTGCAGGTCGTTGTGGTTCCGCATGAAGGGGTAGAAGGCGCCCAGCTGCGTCCAGCGCACGCACAGCTCCTCCGACGTGTTGCCCAGGAAGCCGCAGATGTCGGCGCCCACCAGGGGCACCCCCAGCAGGTTGAACAGCAGGATTTCTGGGAGGGCAGAGTCAGGCCAGGCCTCAGGCTGCCTGCAGCAGGGCCAGCGCCCCCCGGAGGGGCACAGTGCTCCGCCGGGCAGCCCCTTCCCGGCGGAGCTCACCTGGCACGGAGTCAGAGAGCTGCTCCCAGCTGCTCCACACGTCCCCGGTCCAGTGGCCGGCGTATCGGCCGTGGCCGGAGAAGGTTGAGCGGGAGATCACGAAGGGACGTGTCCCTCGAGCCTTCACTAGGGCCCTGGGCGGGCAGGGGATGCCGTGAGGGACGAGCAAGTGGGGCTACCCAGGAACCCTGTCACCACCCGCCTGGGTGGAGCACCCGGTGGGACTGGGAGCCAGGAGCTGCACGGGATGAGACAGAGGATGGAGGGGAGGACGGCGAGGTCCCTGCCACTGTCTGCTGGGCACGGCAGTGCTCCCTGGGCCGCCTGACTACACTTGCGGACGAGCCACGTCCCCCGGCCCTGCAGGGTCACAGGCCCTGTTGGTGCAGACCACTGTCTTCCAACAGCCAGGGCCCTGCTCTGCAGGCGCCAGGCATGGCGTGGGAGGGGCAGCTCCAGCTCCAGGTTGGCGATACCAGGAGGGAGCGGGGAGCAGCGGCACCGTCTGGGCTTCCCCTTCCCCCGTGCCCAGGGCCCCTCTTCGCAGCCCTGGTGTGGGGCCGGCTGCCAGGGCAGAGCCGAGCGGGCCGGGCAGGGCCTCACCTGTGGGAGGCAATGGCTTCGGTCAGGCCGTAGAGGTTGTGCAGGTTGTAGTGTGTGGAGAGGAACTGGCGGCTGGAGGCACAGATGGTGGCCGCCTGGAGAGTTCCGCCAACCACGCCTGGAAGACGGGGCTGGTTTCCGAGGAGCCCCCTTGCGGTGGGTATAACCACACCCCGCCCCAACCCCTCCCCAGGTGCCTCCAGAACCGGCCCCCGCCCCCTGCCTGCTGGCACTCCTCAGTGTACGGCATGCGTCACCCTGGGACTTAGGACATGTCCCTGTGCAGTCTCCACTGTCCCCAAAGACAGGTGTGAGCTGGGCGCTAAGGGCTGGCCCCTGTGGACCCTGGACTTCTCAGGCACCGTCCCTGGACTCACAAGTGTCCCCTGCCCGTCTACCCAACCCTGCAACCCCCACCTCTGCGGGGTGACAGAGGTTCTCTGCTTGGCCACTTCTGTCTCAGGCTCCCCACCCTCCTCCTGGGCCCGTGTGTGCACGTCCTTGTAAAATCCGGTTTTAGCAAAGAACCCGCTGAGTCAGCTTAGCAGGAAGCCCCGTCCTCAATATCTGACCACCCTCGGCCACCCCCAGGGGATGTCTGGTCGCCCTGGCCTGTCTCAGCAAGAGCCCTTTTGGGTTGGTTTGGCCAGAATCCCCCGACCCAACTTCCTTCCTGGTAACTTCCCACCCACCAACCCCACCTGCCCCTTGGCTGTAAATTCCACTTGCCCCTCGGCGTTTGGAGCTGAGCCCAGTCTCTCCGCCATGCCAGACCCCGTTGAGGGGTCCCTGTACTTACCAAGGGTGTCCTGAGTGGAGCGCGCCCTGCCTGCCCCACTGTGTGTCACTAACACCATTCCCTTCAGCAAGGCCGCGCCCCCGCCCGTCCGTGTCTGCGCCGCTTGGCTGGCATCTCCCGGCCTGCACCCTAGTCCTGGGGTTCCCCTCCCACCGCCCCCCAGCTGCCCCTTGCTCCTCAGAAATGAGCACTCTGAGCTCCCAGCCCAGGCACGGGAAATGCCGCTTTGAGCCATGAGTCCCCATGCGGCGGCACCCGGGAGGCGGGAGGGCGAGCTCACCAGGCACGTAGGGCGGGTTCTCCAGCTCGTTGCTGGGGCAGCCGTCCTCGGAGCCCCGCACGAAGTTGGAAGGCTCGTTCATGTCCTGCAGGAGAAGCCCGGGTGGTTGTGGGCGGCCCTGCCCAGAGCATAGACAGTGGGGCTGGTCCCCAGCGGCCACGGGATGCCCAGGGCGGAGGGGGGACGCTCTTACAATCCACATGCCGTCAAAGGGCACCTGGGCGTGGAACTCGGCCACCATGTCCTGCCACCAGTCCAGCGCCTCGGGGTTGGTGAAGTCGGGGAAGGCGGTGGATCCGGGCCACACCTGGACGACAAGAGGCCAGAGTGGGGGGCCCGGCCCCTCCCAGAGCACGCACGGATGCCTTGCCGTGTCCTGCTCTTTGTCAGCGCCTAAATCGGCAAACCCAGACACCCTGGTCCTGGGGTCAATGAGCGGGTCTCTCCCCACAGGCACTGAGGGGGGTGGAGGGCCCGGCCCTGGGAGAACAGGGGCCACCCCGACACGTCCACCGGGGTGGCTGGACCACAGAACTGGAGACGTCACCAGGAGGACCCGGTCTAAGCCTGGAACTGAGTCCCACACTCACACGCTGGGAGGAGGGTGCGACTCTGCAGAGCTCCCCCCCACCCCCACCCCCGGGAACGCCCCGGGGGGCTGGGAGTTCAAGGAGCACCCCAGGGCCTCGCTGAGGGTCTGCGGAGCTCACGGCTGGCTGGGCCCACTGCCCGTCAAGTCACAGAGCCGAGATGGAACACTGCAAGGTGGCACTCCTTGTCAGGAGCCGCCGTCACCCTGACTGTGACTCGGCCCTCCCTATCTGTCCCCCTAGACATGACAGTTTCTGAAATGCCACCCTCTTCCTGAGCAGCTGTCCTGTTCCCACTGCCCGGTGGCCTCTGCTTTCTGCCCTTTTGTCCCCAGACCCCACCTACCTTTCCGATCAGCGGCTGCCCAGTCTCGTTGGTGATGAAAACTCCCCTCCGCAGCCCCTCGTCGTAGGGTCTGTAGCTCCCGGCGGGGCCAGCGCTGCTGATGGCGGGATCCTGGGGGCGGGAGGAGCCAGTCAGGAAGGGAGGGATGTGGCCCAGGCCTCGGCACCAGGCACGGGGACGTGGGGAAGGCCTTCAAGGCAGCACTGGTGAGGGCAGGGCAGGGGACGGAGCCGTGCATGCACACACACATCTGCCTGGGGTGGCCGGGAGGCCGAGGGGACAGACCAGAACATGAGCAACACCTTCCTCAAACCTCCTAGAGTTTCACAAGGTTCTACAGTGATCATTGATTTCTTCCATAATAAAAGTGAAAAACAAAAGGTCTGTGTTTACGCCCCCTGCTCTGAGCGGCCACCAAGTCTGCAGCTCTCAGAGCAACGACAGACACGGTGACATCGGCGCGATCCCAGACCTCTCGGCAACTGACTCTCCTCTGCCGAAGGGGTCCCCGTGGCGGCGACTGCCTGCTCTTCCCAGCTCCCCTCACACCCGTCCCTCCTACGGCCGCAGGGCCCAGCACCAGACGCCGGCTGGACTGGCCCGGACCCGGGAAGGTTCTGAGTGCCGGGTGACCCGGGGGCCGCCCTGGGGAGCTGACGGAAGGGCCCTCCCACCCTCCTTTCCAGGGGACAGCGCTGCCTGGGGTCGAGGCAGGCCCAGGAGACACGTGGAGCCTCCACCGTCCCGGCTGCCCCCGCTCTCCAGGGCTGGGGGCATCAGCTTATCGTGCCCTCGCCTTTTGTTTTCAGGCAGCTCAAGCAACCTGCAAGTAAAGTGTCCTGAGAAACTGACAGATGTTTCCAGTGACCCTGAACTGGGCCTCCGTGGACAGCAGGGGCCACGCCTACAAACCTGTCCACATTCCTTCCACACCAAAAGGACCCTCAGAAATCGTTGCCAGTGGCCACGGCAGGGAAGACGCTGCAGGGAGGGACGGGAGGAGCACTCACCACGATCATCACGTACCGCCGGCCGCCCTGGTGGAGCTCTTGCACCATGGCCGGGAAGTCCTTGAAGCCGTCGCTGTTGAAGGTGAAGTCCCTCCGCGAGTCCATGTAGTCCAGATCGTTCCACTGGACGTCCTGCGGCAGCACAGGAGCCGCTGCTGGGGCCTGGGAGCTACGCCCAGCAGCCCGTGCCGCCCCGCCCGCGCCGCGCACTCACCAGCGGGAAGCGGGCCTGGGTCATGTTCTCCACCACCTGGCGGGTGATGGCGGTGGAGGAGTAGCCCCAGCGGCACAGGTGGAAGCCCAGGCCCCAGTACGGCGGCATGAACGGGTACCCTGTGGGCGGAGCCGGCTGGTGAAGTGGGGGGCAGGGGTGCGGGGCGGGGACGGGGCGGGGGTGGGGGCAGGCCGTACCCACGACGTCCAGGTACTGCCGCACCACGCTCTTGGGATCCGGGCCCAGGAAGACATAGACATCCAGGATGCCGCCTGTCGACCTCCAGCTGAGGGCCGGGCTGGGCTGCAGGACCACGTCTGGGGGAGCAGCCCTGGGGCTCAGGGACAAACACCCCACCCGGAGGGCCCCGCGCCCCACGGACGGGCCACCCACAAGCAAAGGGGGCTCTCCCACGGGGAGCGGTGTGGCCTGGCGGAGTGGGGTGGGGGCAGCCATGCCAAGCCCGGCTTGCTGCAGAACCAGCTCGGGACAAGAGGACATGGAGCAGTGGGACCCAAGACTCCTTCCTGGCCTCTGCTCGCCTCCCAGGCGGGGGTCCCGGAACCCCCTTAGGGGCACGGACGGGCAGAGCTGGGAGAGGCCTCGGCCCACCAGGTGCGTGTCTCAGATGAGAACGCAGGCCCGGCCCCTGCCCAGGGCGGCGTCTCACCCATGGCGTTGCTGTTCAGCAGGAACACCCCGTGCGCCGACCCGCCGTCCTCCAGTGCCAGGTAGAAAGGGTGGGACCCGTAGAGGTTCGTGTTGGGCTGCGGCAGACGGGGGACGGCGCCTCAGCCCGAGACCCCAGACCCCGCATCCCCCACCACCCCGTGGCCACCGCTCCTGTACCATAGGGGCGACATCCCGGTTCCAGAGGGTGACCCTGGCCCAGCTGGTGCTGAGCATCAGGGGCCCGAGGTGCTCGGCCAGGCCGGTGAGGTGCTGGGAGGGCAGGGAGGTGGAGAGCTGCAGAAACTGGTCGGCGAAGAACAGCGGCGCCACCGTGGTGTTCAGCCTGCGGGGTGGAGGCCAGGCTCCCTCGCACCCTCCCAGATAGCACCCGGCCTGGCGCCCAGGACGCTGGAGTGGCCCGGCCAGCTCGGACGTGCTGCGCCGGGGACGGGCGGCCACGCCAGGTCCGACGAGCCCGCCACCCCGGTCCGGGCGAGAAGCGCACCGAGGGCACGTTCAGAGAGGCGGGCTGCCCGGCCCGCCCGTGCCATCCCAGACGGCTGTCACAGCCACGGAGCCTGAGTCCGCGGCGAACCCCAGGACGCTTGGGCGCGTCCAATGCCCGGGCGTGGCGAGGGCGAGACCCACGCATCTGCCCGTTGTCTCGACACGCCTGCCCGGGGCCCGCCTCGGGGCAACCCGGGCTGGCAGCTGCGGCCCGGAGTGAGGGAAGCGGAAGGACTCCTGACAGCAGGGATCCAAACACGCGCCATCCGGGCAGGGATGCGAGCCCTGGAGGGACACGAAGCACAGAGAGGCCACCTTGCTGCTCGGTGCCTCCGTGTCCTTGTCTGGGACGTGGGGATGGAAGTAGCCCCACTTGAGTAGTCGTGGGGACCACACGAGTGAACGATTGCATGCCCCGTGCGTGGTAAGTGGCGTGTCAGTATTTGATAAATAATAAAACGGGGTGAGAGCGCAAGGCCTGGGGCAGGGGCACCACCTCGAACTGGACGGGGGTGTCTCGGCCTCGGCCCCGCTGACATCTTGGGCCGGTCACCCCCGTGGGGCCGTCCTGGGCACCCTCGGCCTCGGCCCACTGGATGCCAGCAGCACCCCTGAGGTGTGGCAGCAAAGAAACGTCTCCTGACGTCGCCAGACTTTCCTGGGGGAAAACCCACGCCAAGAACTGGGTGCCCAGGTGGAGGCCCTGGAGGGCAAGTGCTGGGAGGGCCCCGTGGGGAGGGTGGACTGTGACGGGGTCAGGGGTCGGTGGCAGGCAGGGCGACCCCACTGAGGTAGGGGCACGGGGACCAGGCACTCACAGCACCCGGCCGTCCAGCTTCCGGCGCACGACCACCCCAAAGGGCTCCTCTGAGAACTCCACGCTGTAGAGCGGGGACGGCGCCCGGCTGCGGACACGCGGGGTCTCCAGGGGCACCTCGTAGCGCCTGTTAGCGGGATCTTTGATCTAGAAGGAGAGAGGGGGGTGAGCCAGTGCCCCACCCCCACCCCGCCCCGCCCACCCCTCCAGAGCACAGCCTGCTCCGCACGCGCAGGTGAGGCCTGGCGCAGCCACGCACAGCGTGTGAGCACGGGCGTCGCTCCGCCTCCCTGGGCCTCTGTGTCCTCATCTACAGAGCCAGGAGGACCCTCCCCTGGGTCGCCGGATAGAACGCAGAGCACCCAGTAACTCTGGATTTCAGATTAACAACCAATAGTTTTTTGGCCTAAGTGTGTCTGAAATATCACATGCTTACACTGAAAAAACAAATTCCTTGGTCACCCAGAATTCAAGTTTACTGGGCATCTGTAATTTTATTTGCTATGTCTGGCAGCAAATAAAACCTTATTCTCCCTGAGCTACCTTTTCACAAAGATGACCGAGCCCTGAGCCTGCCTTCTGAACACCTGTCACGGCGCCCCCACCTCCCTGAGGGAGCCACTGCGTCTGCCCACCCCTCAGCTCCTACCAGGGGCTCGACACGCAGTAGGGCAACACGCACCCCTCGGGAAGTGCCTGTGTTTCCCTCCCGTCCCTGCCCCCGTGCGCCCTCCCGTCCCCTGCCCAGGCCCGGTCCCCACCCACCGTGAAGTGCAGGCGGCTCTCCGTCTCCAGCAGCACGTCCAGCCGCAGGGTCAGGACGTCCTTCGGGAAGAAGGTGGGGGTGGCGCGGGTCAGGGTGGCCGTGTAGCCCGTGGCCGAGGAGCTCAGGTTCTCCAGCTTGTAACTGGGGTAGCTGGGCGGGAAGAAGCACCAGGGCTGCCCCATCTGGGCGCCCCGAGGGTGCCCCCCTGCTGGGACGTAGCAGCAGCCGCGGGCCTCGCACTGCTCCTGGGTGATGGCCCTGTCTGGGGCACAGTCGAAGCGGCTGTTGGGGGGCACGTTGCACTGTGTGGGTGCCGCTGCGGCACGGCCAGGGTGCTCCTGGGCTCGCTGGGGCCCTGGCCCACTGGCTCCCTGCTGGGCAGCTCTGCGGGTCTCCTCCAGGACTGGGGAGACGCCACCCAGCTCTTGGGGGACCACCAGGAAATCATGGAGCAGCATGTGCCCCAGGAGGGCAGCGGTGGCCAGGCAGATGAAGATGCAGACCCCCAGCAGGGGACGCATGCAGGGCGGCCATCTCACATCCACGGTCAGGCCCTGCCTCCCCATGGCGGCTGCCGGGTGGTGCGGACAGCTCTGGAGGCCTGCAGGCAGAAGGAGCGGGGAGTAGGAGCCGGCTTGACACCCAAAGCAGCTCACCTGGCAGCACCCAGGAGGAGGCGCACACCCTACCTCCCCAGCTCAGGCGAGGAGGCCGGGGCAGGCTGGGGCAGCCCTATTTAGACTGGGGGGGTGGGGGCGCAGGGAGAGAGAAGCACCAACAGGGGACCACGGAAGACCGCACTAAGAAGGCTTCCAAAACGTTACAAAATGACCGATCGAGATGGGTTGACAAGCGAAAGGACAAGTCACAGCAGCAGGTGCGGCAGAAGGAGCCCCACTTCCGCATAGATGTCGTGACTGCAGTTATTAACTTTTGGCCAACCAGGTGTCAATGGAAGTGATTCTGGCAACCTCTAAGCGTTTGGGGGACCCACCACCTTTCCTCAGTCCCTTTCTGCGGACCAGCACACGGTGGCAAAGCCACACAGCGGAAGGGGCCTGACCGCTGACGACTTCGCAGACCAGAGCCCCTGCTGGCCCCGTGGCCCCGGGAGAAACGGGATCTCTGCCACGGCAGCTGCCCCTGGAGCCCCGCAGGTGCCGATACAAGGACGTGAGGGTCACATTAACAAGTGAGTGCTACCTCGTTTTGCGTATCTGAACACTCTAAATATTTTATAAAGAACATTGTAGGCCGGGCGCGGTGGCTCACGCCTGTAATCCTAGCACTCTGGGAGGCCGAGGCGGGTGGATTGCTTGAGGTCAGGAGTTCAAAACCAGCCTGAGCAAGAGCGAGACCCCGTCTCTACTGTAAATAGAAACAAATTGGTGGCGCATGCCTGTAGTCCCAGCTACTCGGGAGGCTGAGGCAGAAGGATCGCTTGAGCCCAGGAGTGAGTCTCTGTCTCAAAAAAAAAAAAAAAAAAAGAACGTTGTATTTTATTAGTCCAACTCCAAGAGCAGATGGACGCACAAGGATTAAATCAAGGGAGCCCCTCTGGTCTGAGAGAGAACGGCAGGGAGTCGCGAGCTGGGAGGACCACCTCTGGGTGCAAGTGTGACCCAAGGGAAGGAAAACGAAGGTTCCTAGCGGCAAGGCTGTGTGTGTGGGTGTTCACGGGGGTGGGGGTGGGTCCTCAAACCAAAGTTGGACAACAGAGTGGTCTGGTCTCTGAGGAATGGGCCTCGGAGCAGCTGCAGGGACGATTTCAGAGCAGAGGACGTGGGCCTTGCCAAGCAAGCTCCCTGCAGCGGGAGGCTGAGAGACACACAACACTGCCACCAACACTTAGGTCCTGGGAAAAAGTCACACGCCAGACGGGAACGCAGGGCCCTGGGGAGTCTGATCTGTCCTGGTCACAAAAGGGTGGGTGGGGAGTATTCCGCCCGGCAGCAGAGCTTGGTGTCCCACCACGGGCCACTGCTAAATTAGGGTTCTTTGGGCTCCACTGTGACACTCACACTTCCGACACCAAATGTGTGCGGTTCTCTTCCTCACATGGGTCAACCCTCCACTCTCCAGCATCAGCTGGGTGTCCTGCGACTCAGTTCGGTTCTGACACCACCTGCCTGGATTCAGCACAAGTCCCACAAGACTGCCCCACTCAGATGCCAGCTCCAGGTCCCAGGTTGTCACTTGTACTTCCAGTAACTGGCTATAAATTCAGACTGGCTATAAATTCAGGAGTTCCCATGACCTCAGGAAAGTGCTTTTCTTTCTTTTTTTTTTGAGTCAGTCTCACTCTGTCGCCCGGCCTAGAGTGCCGTGGCGTCAGCCTAGCTCACAGCAACCTCAAACTCCTTGGCTCGAGCAATCCTCCTGCCTCAGCCTCCTGAGTAGCTGGGACTACAGGCACACGCCACCATGCCCGGCTAATTTTTTCTATATGTTTTTAGTTGGCCAATTAATTTCTTTCTATTTTTATTTATTTTTTTATTTTGTTGAGACAAGAGTCTCACTTTATTGCCCAGACTAGAGTGAGTGCCATGGCGTCAGCCTAGCTCACAGCAACCTCAAACTCCTGGGCTCAAGCGATCCTCCTGCCTCAGCCTCCCGAGTAGCTGGGACTACAGACATGTGCCACCATGCCCGGCTAATTTTTTCTATATATATTAGTTGGCCAATTAATTTCTTTCTATTTATAGTAGAGACAGGGTCTCGCTCTCGCTCAGGCTGGTCTCGAACTCATGAGCTCAAACGATCCGCCAGCCTAGGCCTCCCAGAGAGCTAGGATTACAGGCGTGAGCCACCGTGCCCGGCCTCTTTCTATTTTTAGTAGAGACGGGGTCTCACTCTTGCTCAGGCTGGTTTCAAACTCCTGACCTTGAGCAATCCTCCTCCTCGGCCTCCCAGAGTGCTAGGATTACAGGCATGAGCCACCGCAGCTGCCCAAGAAAGTGCTTTTCTTACATTTGCAGGTTACAAAGGACATGGGACAGGACTCAGGAACAGCCAGAGGGAAGAGGTACCTAAGGCAAAGTTGGGGGGCAGTAGCACCTCCATGCCCTCTCCAGATGTGACCCCTCTCTGCACCCCGAGTGTTCACCAACCTGGAAGCTCTCCAAGCCCTGTGTTCGGGGGTTTTCAATGGGGCTCCCAGTAGGCAGGCACGGTGGATTAGACACTGGCCACTGGTGATGACCTCAATCTCCAGCCACTCACCCCTCTCTGGAGGTGGGCGTGGGGGAGGGAGTCCCAACCGTCTAATCAGGCCTTGGTCTTCCTGTCCCTGTCCTGAAACTTCCTAGGTGCCCCCAGCCAACAGCCATCCCATGAGCAAACACAGGCACTCTTACCACGCAGTTTCCAAAGGGTTCAGGGTGCCGTGTGCCAGGAATGAGGGACAAAGACCAAACGAGAGGGCACTCAGAGCTGGTCCCCGGGGGCCACACTCAGGATGTGGAGGTCCCTGACTGTAGGGGTTCAGACCCAAGATCCGGGGTAGGTCCAGGCACCTCTCAGGAATGGCAGGGGTGGCCGGGGTCACTGGGGTCATGGCCAGGACTGAGCACTGCGTCCCTCAGAAGAGGGAAGACACCCTAGAAACGCAGAACAGGCGCCAGCACCCCAAGCCCCACGAGGGGCTGGCTCCGGGCTGCGGCCAAGCTTGGCAACGGGGAGAGCTCAAGGTCAGGGGTTCCAGCTTCGTGCTCGGGGGAGGACGCCGGACCCCCGCGGGTCCAAACCCGCTTCCGGGGTGTTGCCACTGGCAGCCCGGGCAGAAGTCAGGTGTCTCCCCCTCCCCGTGCCTCAGTTTCCCCTTCTCCCCGTGAGATGCGGCACGCACAGGGCCCTCCTCGCTGAGCCCCGGGCGGGGGGACGAGAATCTGGACGTGTCCGGGACCCCCGGGCCACTGGGGGGGTCGCTACCCTACCGGGCCTCACCGGAGGCAGCCCCCGCCGCCGCGCGGCCTCGGCCACAGTCTCCTCAACTTCTCCAACCGCGAGGCCGCCAACAGGCCGACCGGGCGCCCCGCCGCCCCAGCCAGACAGGGCCCGCCGCCGCAGGGCCGCCCGGGTCCCGCCGCCCCGGCGCTCACCTCCGCGCACGCGCGCCCGGCCCGCGCGGGGACTCTGGGGTCGCTGCCCCGCGCGCGCCGGGGCGGGGTCGCGGGTCACGTGACGCGGCCGCCCGCGCAGGCGCCCGGGAGCGAGGGTGCGCGGCGCCCCCTGGCGGCGGCGGCTCCGGCGGAGCAGGCGGGCCCTTCGGCGCGTCCCCCGCTCCCCGGGCTCCCGCTCCGCCACGCGGGCCTCCCCGCCCCCACACACGGGTTCCCCGCTGCCAGCACGGGCCTCTGCCCGGCCGGATGGCGTCCCGGGGGAGCCGCACCTTGCCGGGAGAGGCCCGCCCGCGCCTGCGGGGTCGCGCCGGTCCCGGTTCCTTTGGGGTCAGAGGTGGGTCGTGGCACCTGCTGGCCCCGTCCTCGGTTCCTTTGGGGTCAGAGGTGGGTCGTGGCACCTGCTGGCCCCGTCCTCGGTTCCTTTGGGGTCAGAGGTGGGTCGTGGCACCTGCTGGCCCTGTCCTCGGTTCCTTTGGGGTCAGAGGTGGGTCGTGGCACCTGCTGGCCCTGTCCCCGGTTCCTTTGGGGTAAGAGGTGGGTTGTGGCACCTGCTGGCCCTGTCCCGGCCCTGTCCCCGGTTCCTTTGGGGTCAGAGGTGGGTCGTGGCACCTGCTGGCCCTGTCCCCGGTTCCTTTGGGGTCAGAGGTGGGTCGTGGCACCTGCTGGCCCTGTCCCCGGTTCCTTTGGGGTCAGAGGTGGGTCGTGGCACCTGCTGGCCCTGTCCCCGGTTCCTTTGGGGTCAGAGGTGGGTCGTGGCACCTGCTGGCCCTGTCCCCGGTTCCTTTGGGGTCAGAGGTGGGTCGTGGCACCTGCTGGCCCTGTCCCCGGTTCCTTTGGGGTCAGAGGTGGGTCGTGGCACCTGCTGGCCCTGTCCTCGGTTCCTTTGGGGTCAGAGGTGGGTCGTGGCACCTGCTGGCCCTGTCCCGGCCTAGTCCCTGTCCCTGCAGCTGTTAGGACTTCGTAAGCGCCAGCCAAGCTGCGGTCCTGGGAATCCAGCCGGCAGGACAGAGGCGTCTCCACAGAGGCAAAGATGCTCAGCCTGGAGAGGCTAACAGCAGCCAGAATTGGGGACCTCCTTAAATTCTGTGTGTAATTTACATGTATTCTGTAAAGGAATAATCAAAACACGTGATAACCTATAAAACCGAACATTTATGAAAACGTTGACATAAGGAATTTTTTGCATAAAATGGGAAAATGCTTACATTAAGATGAGCACACTTTTAGAAGTGAGACACAAAAACTGAACGAAGTCTAATCTTAACTTGCCAGACAGAATGTGCGCTCGGAAACAATCCCAGAGGGGAGGCGCCAACACACAGGCAGCATTAAGACCCCCCCCCCCCCCCCGCACCAGGCTGTAGGTTCTACATTTCTGCAATGTTTTAGAATAAATACACCTGACTCCCATATTCAGAAAAAGATTTTTATAATTCTTCTGCCGAAATGTTTAAAGGTGAAATTATTTTATAGAACATTGTTCCTTTACGCTGCAATGAAGCCACTAGGTGGTTAGTACTTGGAAATGCAGGGGTGTGGAGAGAGCACCGGGTTAATAATGAAGACTTGGGCCTGCCGGGTGGCGCCTGCAGTCCCAGCTGCTCGGGAGGCTGAGGCGGGAGGATCCCTTGAGCCCAGTGGTTTGGGAATGCCTAGGGCAACAGCCAGAGCCCCATCTCAAAATAGAAATAGTGACGAAGAGACAGGTGAGCAGACAGGGCGTGGTCTCTCAGTATTCACCCAAGCGGTGCTCTTGCTAAAGTGGTCACCTGCTTCCATAAATGACCTGTCTGGGGGTCCTTGCAGGTCACCTTCTCCCGCAGGCTGCGAGTGTGAATTGAACTCGAACTGGACGTGAGGGTGGAAGAGGGGGCCTGAGTTTTCTGGGGGTGGTGATGGCAGACACCGGGGGAAAGTTGGTGGGTTTTCAGGTCTCCCGTTAGAAGGGGCGCTGAGGGATGAAGCAGCCTCCGAGGCCGCCGGCCGGGTGCACCGCGGCTCCCACCCTTTGCTCACGGAGGGGGTGCGAGTGTTGCGAGGAGCCTCACCGACGGAAGGGTTATCGGGGCGGTGAGGTCCAGCGTTGGGGGGGGGGTTGTCTGCGCCCGCCGCGGGCATGGCCTTCGCCGGCCGAGGCTCGCTGGAAAGCAGCTGGTTGGGAAGTCGGGTTTTACCTGGTTAAACTGCCGAGTGGCTGAGCAGTTCCTGCGGTGGGCTGGCTTATCTATTTCTCCTAAGTGGCGTCGAGCGGAGGGCACACGTGGTTTATAGGAACACAGAAAGATGGTAAGTCCCTCGAAATAAACATATTTCTGGATCTGTTCCTGGGGGGTGGGGGTGGGGCAGCCGTGGCAGGTGGCGTCCCGGCTGCTCTCTACGATGGCCCCGGCGATTGGAGCTTGCCGGCGACCTTCTGGCTGATCTTCTGCAGGTCCTTCTGGAACTGGGGGTACTCGTTCTGCACTTGGTGGAGGATGGTGGCGATGAGGGCCAGCCGGTCGTCCAGGCGCCTGCGCTCCACCTGCAGGGACTGCTTGGAGCGGAACAGGAACACGTACCTGTCCTCCTTCACCGCCTGCAAGTGCTTGGCGCGCGTCTGCAGGGTCACGATCTCCGAGAGGTTCTGAGTGGGGAAGAGACCCTGTGTCGGGCTGTGCTTATCGGGAGGAGGACGCCCCCGGCGGCCCCCCACGTAAACTCGGGTGCGAGGAAATGCTGGCCAGGAGAGGAGACTGCCCCTGAGAGGGCGGGCCTGTGAGGCCCACTAGGTCAGAGCCTCTTGGTTGACTCGCCATCTAGAAGACATTCCCGGCACCTGCTATGTGCACGGCCCCTGGCTCTCCCGCCTGTCTCAGTTGACCAGGCTGGGCCCTTGGAGTCACGCTAAGGCCCTCTCTCTGCCCATACCACGGCCAGTCCAGTGGGAGATCCCAGCCGGGCAGCTTCTCGCCAGCCACCTGGTCCCTGCGTCCCCGGCGTCCTGTAGCACCGTGGTGGCCTCAGACGGCCTCCTGTGTCCACCCTCGACCCCTCCCGCCACACCCAACACCGAGCCGGAGGACCCCGCTGGAGCCCCAGCTACTCCTCCCTGCAAAGCCCTCCCCCCAGAGAAAAGCCCAAAGTCAAGATCACGAGTCACCACAGTGCAGGCGAGGCCCTCTGCCCACACGCCCCAGGGCCTGCCTTTGCTGGGCTGTCCCCTCTGCCTGGGGCAGCCCCTGCCTTGCATCCCACGCGTCTTGACTGAATGCCGTCACCTCTGTGTGGCTTTCCCAGACCACCCAGCCCAAGGCCTCGGCCCCCTGGCCCACCCAATCCCCCCAGGCTCCTTCTGTTTCTTTTCTCTCCAAAGCGTTACCACATCCAACACACCCTCTCTTTTTTCTTTTCTTTTTTTTTTTTTGAGACAGAGTCTCACTTTGTTGCACAGGCTAGAGTGAGTGCCGTGGCGTCAGCCTAGCTCACAGCAACCTCCAACTCCTGGGCTCAAGTGATCCTCCTGCCTCAACCTCCCGAGTAGCTGGGACTACAGGCATGCACCACCATGCCTGGCTAATTTTTTTCTGCATATATTAGTTAGCCAATTAATTTGTTTCTATTTATAGTAGAGACGGGGTCTCGCTCTTGCTCAGGCTGGTTTCGAACTCCTGACCTCGAGCAATCCGCCCGCCTCGGCCTCCCAGAGTGCTAGGATTACAGGCGTGAGCCACCGTGCCCGGCACCTTCTCTTTTTTCATTATTCTGTTTATCATGTCTCCTACCCCCAGAACCTAACCTCCAGGGGGCAGGGGCTTTCGTCTGTTTTGTTCTGCTCTGGAGCCCTGGCCCCCAGAACGGGGCCCTGGCCCGTGACGGGTACAGGGTCAGTGCTTGTCGAGTGAGCGAATCACAGAGCCGCAGACTGCGGCCGTGTGCCGTGCTGTTTTGGGAACGCTTCGCCGGGCCCGGACAGGCCTCGACCCCGGGAGACACAGGACTTCCGCTGAGGCTGGTGTGCCCATGGCCGGGGGTGCCTTTAGCCCTGCCCTCGCCCCGGGTCTCGTTTACCTGTAGCTTGAGGGCCGCGAGCCGGCTGAGGTCGACTTCGAGCGTGTCCAGGTCGGACTGCATCTTCGACAGCTGCTCTTGCTTCTCCAGGAGGGCGCTGCTCGAGTTCCTCTGCGCTTCCTCCAGCTCCAGGAGGGTCTGGCTGCACTCCTCGGTGGCCTAGGAGGTAAACAGGTCCCTGCTGGGCCCCCGGCGTCCTGGGTTCTTGGCAGACAGACAGGGGCTGGGCCGTGAGGGCCTGCCAGGTGCCTTCCATGCCAGCCGCCGGGAGGGTCCCCGAAGGGGAGTCAGAGTCACCGCCCTTCGGGGACCTGTTGCCTGGAGAGGGGCGAGCCCGAGAGGTGCCCACGGTGCAGACCGGTCCCCAAGGTGGGTGTGGCTCAGGGAGACCCTGGGGCCTGAGCGGCTCTGTCCCCTCGGACGTGGGGCCTGGGGGCAGTGGTGCGCCAAGAGCAGGGGCCACGGCCTCGGGCGCAGGGGGGGCTGGGGAGCCTGGGACAGAGGGGCGAGGCCTCTGCAGAGTCCACGCAGGACACGGGCTTCAGGGGCGTCCCTGGCAGACAGGGAGGGGATGAGACCGGCGCCATCGGCGTAGCATGGCTTCCATCCTCGGGGGAAGCAGCACAACTTGGAGAAAGGAACACCCGGTGGCGTTTGGTGGCGGACGGGCCCAGGCGTGGGGAGGAGGAAGAGACGACGGTGACTCAGAGTTGGCGGGACGCGGAAGGACGGGGCGGGACTAGGGGGTCCAGGGAAAGGACCTGTCCGTGTGTTAGTGGTGGTGGCCATGTTGGGCGTGGCTCGGGGGCAGATGTGGGGTGAGGGGCCGGTGTGGGGGTCCTGGCAGGGGACCGGGGAGGAAGCACCCAGGGCAATGAGGACAGACTGGGGGCCAGGACAGGGGGCCAAGGAGGGGTGGATGTCAGGAGTGGTCAGCGTGGCCAACGAGGACTGAAAAGAGGCTTCCCTGCCGCCTCTCTCCAGAAACTTCCAGAAACTTCCAGTAACTTCCAAACGAGCAGGTCAAGCATGTCTGTCATTTTTCTCTAACTTTTCTCTGCATGAGACCTATCCCTACAGGGCCTATCTCACCATCTCCATGTAATTCTCTGGATGACCCTAAAAGGTGGGTACCCATTTTGCAGGTCAGTAGACCAAGGCGCTGAGAGGTCAGTCTGCCCAGCCACGAGTGGAACACTGGGACTCTGGGGCCATGCTCTCAGCTGTCCTTAGTGCCACACGGCCGGGCAGAGGAGGTCTGAGCCCTGAACCCTGGCCTGGCGATGGCTGGGGGTGGCCATGGGGCAGCCCTGGCTTGGCCCCTCCCGGCGGGGCAGGTCATGCCCCACAAGCTTGGTTGATGCTGCCCTGGGGACCGGGATGCCGGCTCTTGGCGAGTCCCCTGCTCCGGCTCTGGGCCTGGACGCATGGCTCTCCTTCCGACATCCGGCCTCTCTGATGCCACCCAGTCAAGCAGAAAGGGGCGGAAACATGGCCGCATGTGGCCCTGGGCAGCTCCCTCCGGTGTGGGCGCTCCGCCCATCCCAGCATGAACTCCCATGGCCGGGCCCCGGATCAGCGGCATTCGCACTGCCCAGAACACCCGCTGGGCATGCAGCCCCTCTGATGGCCACAGCGCCTGCACCCCGGCCCAGCCGGGTCCCGGTCCCTGTTCACAGGCGGCATGGTGGAGGCCCGGGCGGTGCGGCGGCCCCACTGCCAGCGCAGACCAGAGCAGGTGGGCTCGCCCGGCTCCAAGCGGGCTCCCCGGTCCCCACCGAGCCCACTGGCACCTCTGTCACAGCCTCGGCCCAGAAGCACCGGCCGCAGCTCGTGGGAGGAAGGACGGGGCGGGGGCGGGTCCCTCAGGAGGACAGCCCCGGCCGGCGGGTGGGGGCGGTGCCACCCCGTGCCAGGGACACCTGTGGACGCCACAGAGCAACACCCCACCTCCGACAGTGGGTGTGGCGCCTGAGCAGGAACACCCTTCTGGAACACCCTTCGGGGGCCACAGAGGGAGAACAGGCTGGCCGGACCTCCTCGTTCACGGCGGCGCGGTGCTCCCCACCTTGTGCACGTCCCTGATTTTGCGGCGCAGCTCGCTCTGCTTGTGGTGGAAGTCGGTCCGGGTGAGCACCTTCGGGCCGGCCTTCTCCTGGTCTTCGGCCTGCGTCACGATGGTCTCCCTGCAGGCCACGGCCAACTCCATGTCTCGGATCATCTTCTCCTGCTGCTTCAGCAGCTGCGCGTGCTTGACCTGGGGCACAGGACAGAGGGGCTGGGCGGGGCCGGGGGCCGGGCGCGCCGAGGGTGGCCAGGGCCGCCCGGGCCCTCCACTCACAGGGTCTCGGTGCTGCAGGGGGCCAGTGTGGGCCGCCCGCCAGGGGGACACGGGTCCGCAGGTAGCGTCACGGGGGAACCCGACTGGTACGGTAGCAAGGTTACTCTCCCGGCTGGGACAGGCGCACCGTGGCTTTGTCAGATGGTGATGCCGGGAGTGGCTGGCGGAGGGTCTGGGGGCCCTGGGGCTGGGCTTGGGCGGTGGGAACTTCCTGGAGCCACAGAAGTGTCACGGTGGCTGCGTGGACGTGTGCGCCTGACACAGCCCATCAAACCTCGGGGTTCAGACAAGCGCGTTTTATACTTTCTACATTGTGTCTAGAGTCGACGTAGAAACACAACAGACAACAAGCAGGAATCCCCAAGTTAAGAATGGTGGAGGGAGGCCGGGCGCGGTGGCTCACGCCTGTAGGGAGTTCGAGACCAGCCTGAGCAAGACTGAGACCCGTCTCTACTGAAAATAGAAAGAAATTAATTGGCCAACGAATATATATATAGAAAAAATTAGCTGGGCATGGTGGCACATGCCTGTAGTCCCAGCTACTCAGGAGGCTGAGGCAGCAGGATCGCTTGAGCCCAGGAGTTTGAGGTTGGTGTGAGCTAGGCTGACGCCACGGCACTCACTCTAGCCCGGGCGACAGAGTGAGACTCTGTCTCAAAAAAAAAGAATGGTGGAGGGAGACGGGGCCTATCCAGGCTTAAAAACGCATCACAAGTGGCAATATCAAGCGCTCTGGCACTGCTGCAGGGTCGCCAGCCAGGGCGGCCGTCTCGCAGCCAGAGGGAGGCAGAGCGAGGACGGGGTGGAGTGGCAGTGACGCGTGTGGGGGCTACCGTGAGCCGCGTGGCCAGGCAGTGTGGTGACACGGCAGGCCCACGGCGCCCTGGCCAGGGGGAGACAGAGAGACCCGCTCCACACCACACCCGCATACATTCCGGCTGGCCCCGCGCCTCGCCTGCACGCGGCTCCAAAGCACGTGGGAATGGGTGAGCGCAGCGCCCGCTGGGGCCTTCTCCCACAGTTCGGGAGACCCGGAGGGCGTGAGGAGGAAGACTGACGCGTTGCCCGGCGTGAACACTGAAGCTGCCTGGGGAAAGACACCCAGACCGGGAAGGCGCGTGGCAGGCGAGCTGCCGCTCTCAGCGAGTGTTAAAGACGCGGTGATGACCCCGCGCCCTCTAGCTCCCGAACGGCTCAGAAATGGGAAGGCACAGAGGGACAGGCGGCCCCAGGGCAGCACGTGCCAACACCACACTCCACACACTACATGCACACACACACACGTCACACACGAACACCACACACACCACAGATACCACACACACGACACACACACCACATACACCACACACACCACACA